>WOVY01007062.1:0-55108 GCA_013436015.1 Rhipicephalus annulatus
AAAGACGTCCTCTTGCAGATAAAGAATATATTCTTCTCCACTTGAGCAAGCACAGTAAGTCATCTGTTCTAGCTTTGGACGTAAAGGGCGCATTTGACAATGTGAGCCACGAAGCCCATTCTGCGTAGCCTGGAAGATGTCGGCTGTGGTGCCAAGACATACGCCATAAGCTGGCTTCCTCACCAACCGCACTGCCACTGTAGGATTGCCAATATCAGGAGCGAGCTTTTCCAACTCCCTAACAAAGGCACGCCGCAGGGCTCAGTGTTATCACTAGTGCTTTCAACTTGGCCCTCCTTAAGCTCCCACGTCTCTTGGACGCTGTCCCTTGGATACATCACGTGTTATACGCCGATGATATCACTATGTGGACAAGAGGTTCAAGCACGGGTGAACAGGAGGACCGACTTCAAGAGGCGGTTAACATCACTGAAGGATATCTCAAGACCTGCGGCCTCCAATGTGCTCCGGAAAAGTCGGAACTGTTAGTACTTGCGGCACGCACCCGGGGTAGACCACCAAGCTAACCACACTCCTGACCCACAGGTCTTTCTTCAGGGAGTCCAAATACCACAAGTTGACACGCTTCCAGTCCTTGGACTACACATACATAAAGATGGGTCGAGCTCCGCTACCCTACCACGGCTGCAGAACACTGTGATACAGCTCACCCACCCAATCCAAAGGGTGGCTAGTCGCCACAGTGGCTTCAAAGAGCACGACACCCTAAAAATGGTACAAGCTCTCCTTTACAGCCGCATAACGTACGGAACTCCCTACCTCAACCTGAAGACAGCAGAGAAACAAAAACTTATTCTGCTGATACGAAAGGCAACAAAGCGTGCCCTAGGACTGCCGCCAGCCGCCTCCACTGACCGACTGCTTCGCATGGGAGTTCATAATACGTGGGAAGAACTCACCGAAGCATACCTCATCAACCAGGTCGAGAGACTCAAGCTGTCACTCACAGGGCAAGCCGTGCTTCGACGCACAGGATACCAGACCACCCTAGAACCCAACGAAGAACGCAAAGGCAAAATACCGTCACAGCTGCGAGAAAGCCTTGAAATTCAGCAGATCCCTCGAAACATGCATCCTCAACATCACCGAGAAAGGCGGCTCGCCAGGGTTAACATGATCCGGAAAAAACATGGCAATGACCCGCAGGCGCGATACATGGACGCAGCCAATATCCGAGACGTAATGCCTTCGCGATTACCGTCGCAGATTACAAGGGCGCGGTACTGGCATCGGCGACTATCCTCGTCAAACGTGCGGAAACAGCGGAAGAGGCTGCTATAGCACTCGCCACCCAGGCGAGTGAGGATCCATCGTGGTCTTTACCGACTCACAAACAGCGGCACGGAACTACCTGAAAGGCAGGGTCTCCACGGTTGCGATTAGGCTACTAAAGCGCATGGGCATTCCTCCTCCCTACACATGCATCGTGTAGATTCCGGTCATGAAGGCCTCGAGGAAATGTAGCGGCACACACCGCAGCCCGCGAATGGGTCAACTGGGCATTCCCATACAAGATCCGAGGCACCTCCCACTCAACAACAGAATCAGAGACAAGAGAAGCCATACCACTAACGTACCATGCATTACTGCAACATTATCGGCTCGAACGCAAGTTATACCCCGCGCCACATCCAAAACTCACAAGATACGAAGGGACTGACTATCATCATTATCATCATCATCATCAGCCTGAGTACGTCCACTGCAGGACAAAGGCCTCTCCATGTTCCGCCAGTTAACCCGGTCCTGTGCTTGCTGCTGCCAATTTATACCCGCAAACTTCTTAATCTCATCTGCCCACCTAACCTTCTGTCTTCCCTAACCCGCTCCCCTTCTCTGGGAATCCAGTCAGTTACCCCCAATGACCAGTGGTTATCCTGTCTACGCGCTACATGCCCTGTCCATGTCCGATTTTTTTTCTTGATTTCAGCTATGATATCCTTAACCCCCGTTTGTTCCCTAATCCACTCTGCTCTCTTCTTGTCTCTTAAGGTTACACCTACCATTTTTCTTTCCATTGCTCGCTGCGTCGTCCTCAATTTAAGCTGAACCCTCTTTGTAAGTCTCCAGGTTTCTGCCCCGTAGCTAAGTACCGGCAAGATAGAGCTGTTATATACCTTCCTCTTCAGCGATAGTGGCAATCTACCTGTCATGATTTGAGAGTGCTTGCCAAATGTGCTCCACCCCATTCTTATTCTTTTTGTTACTTCAATCTCGTGGTTCGGCTTTGCGGTTATTACCTGCCCTAAGTAGACATAGCCTTTACAACTTCAAGTGCACTATTACCTATCTCAAAGCGCTGCTCCTTGCCGAGGTTGTTGTACATTACTTTCGTTTCTGCAGATTAATTTTAAGACCCACCTTTCTGCTCTTCTTGTCTAACTCCGTAATCATGAGTTGCAATTCGTCCCCCGAGTTACTCAGCAATGCAATGTCATCGGCGAAGCGCAGGTTACTAAGGTATTCTCCATTGACTCTTATCCCTAACTGTTCCCATTCTAGGCTTCTGAAAACCTCCTGTAAGCACGCGGTAAATAGCATTGGGGAAATTGTGTCCCCCTGCCTTACACCCTTCTTGATTGGTATTCTGTTGCTTTCTTTATGAAACACTATGGTAGCAGTTGATCCCCTGTAGATTTCTTCCAGAATGTTTATATACACTTCATCTACGCCCTGATTCCGCAGTGTTTGCATGACGGCTGATATTTCTACTGAATCAAATGCCTTCTCGTAATCTATGAAGGCTATGTATAGTGGTTGGTGACTATAGGCGTCTTCAAAGCAACACGTTCACACACGGCGTACTATTGCACCATATGAGGCCAACGTTGCACAGCTACATCTGCCCTCACTGCAATGTGGCAGACACTCTGGCGCACCTCCTACTGCAGTGCAAAGTAAGCGTCCCAAGACTACGAGCAGCAGCACCAGATGCGGACCAAGACCTCCTCAGTGAAGCGTGGGAGGCTGCGATCTCCCAGCCGGACCTGGTCGAGCAGCGTCAACTCGTCGCTCGAGCTCGGTGGGCTTTCCAAGCCAGAGGGTTCCTGGAATAAGGGACCCTCGCACCTTCACTCACAAGCTTCTTTCAATATTTGTTTTCTCTCTCTCTCTCTCTTCTTGTGATGCCTTCATTATGGGTGCAGAAATGGTCACAATTTTTCTAGTCCATCGTAGATTACCAAAACATATTGAATACTAATTGACATACCATGCTGAATGTCTCAAAGTACAACGAACACGTTGTTTTGTGCCCAATTAAATACTGAGAAAGCTGAGGATCCCCTGTTATTTTACCTATTGTTCACCAAATTGGTCATTTACTTTCACCGCAACAAGCTGAATATCTTCAATATTGGAAACACTACAAAAACAAGCCACGTGTTACTGCGACACCACATTCTTAAAGCACACTTCAGTATTAGCATGGCGTTAGATCCACAGGATTACATGTCGAACAGGCAACAGCATTTTTAGAGACGATGCGCTCTTTTCCGCGTTTCGCCTTGTAACCCAGGTCCCCTGAGCAGGAGCGACCATGCACCAGCACAAATCTATTTCAATTACACGCAATCTATGGGATACATACGTGACACGACCTATCCAGTGAACCACAAAAATCAATTAGTGGTCATATAGTGAAAGTAAGGGATGCTAGGTGGCGTTGCGGATTACTTGCATAAAGAAAGAATAAATTGTGTAAGACCCACAAGCGTGTTACAGCTTGCGCAAAAGGTGGTAGGGCAGACTCGACAGCCGCTGTCTAACGAGTAAAATGCGGAAGTTTGATTCACGTACGTGAATCACAGAACAGCGCTCAGAAACAGGGGTATCAAAAGAGAAAGTGGCTGAGCAACACACGCAAGCGAGTACTGAATGGAAGAGGAGCCAGGGTCTGTTGGTCTCATCTACGCTCATCAACGTGCAACCACTATCCGGTTCGATAATCCGAAGACACTGAACGCATTTGCTGGCTACCAGTGCGCAGTTGCCTTTCAACTTAGTGTAGTTGTGTTGCTTGGTACTGTTGCTGGAATACTCTGCGGCTATGGTTTTGTGGAAAGCGTGACCCGAGCGACAAGTCTGCCCAGTATTATAGTGCAGTGTTTACTGTAACCGTATTTCACAACAAAGACAAAAGGAGCATGTGAAACGCACACGGATGCTAAGGCTCTATGGGCTTTCGCATTCTACCAACCCCAAAATAAACAGCACAGAAAAAGTATTAAAAAACACACGCTAAACTGGCTCTTTTGCCACTCGTAGACGGATATTTAGTAGTAGGGTTCTCTTTGTGCGTGAGCAATACGAACACCTTTGTATGATAGGAAGAAAGCTCTCGCTCGTTTCTATTTCTCCTTCGTTTGTCAGCTCCTCTCTTGCTAGGCAAGGGCTCCACTTCACCGTTCGAGAAAGAAGAGCGTCAAGCGCTCTTACTTGTGGGTGGTTAAAGAGGTTTGTAGATGACAAGCCGATGACGTGTTGACGTTCTGGCCATCAGCTAAGGGGATGAACACTGCCGAAATGAGTAGAGAGTAGGGGTAGACTATTTCTTAGAATCTGGTGTGCGCCCGTGGGGCGCAGGGAGGCCATGGTCTGCAATGTTTGTCATTACGGCTTCTGAACAAGATGCGTAGGGTCGATAAATTGTTATCTGGGGTTTAAAGTCCCAAAACCACCATATGATAATGAAAGACCTACAGCCTTTCCGCCTCCATCAAAGAAGCGGCCGCAAGAGCCAAGATTTCATCCCACGACCTATGCGTAGGTTTACTTTTGATATAAAACAAATATTTCCGGTCATTTGAACGCCCCTTCAGCAGGCATTCGTCTAAGATGACTCGAAAGCGATATCCATCAGGTGTGGCTATAGAACTTAGTGCCTCATTGAACGAAAACGACTTTACGGATTTTTAGTCACGAAAAGACATCAATGAAGACGTGAACCAACAATTCGCGCTCGAATTCGACATGAGCATTATTTCACTATTTTTTATCTACCAGCACGCTCCAAAAAACAAATAACGCGCAAACAAAGGAACCATTGAACTCAGTCTTCAGTCAGCTGATACTATCAGTAATGACTGGTTGTGGAAGTGTAATTTGAATGGTCTTTAATATTCTACGCCATTTAGGCACATAAGTGGGAACTCTAGCACATTCCATCACTTCAATGGCTATGAAAATTCTAATAGCAGTAAATGTAATGTAAGTGTTAAGAAAGAAAATTGGGCACAAAGACAACTTGCAGTAGGCTGGGACCAAACCTGCCGCCTTCACATGACGTGTCCGATACTCTACCAACTGGGCTACCATGGCCTCGATCCCCTGTCTATTTTAAGGGCGTATACGGGCACGTAACGGTGGGAAAATCAGTCAGCGCCGCCAGTAGCCATGACGGCGAATGCGTGCCACGCTTTTAGGGGCCTTATAGCGCCACCCCGTTCGTCCCTCGTAGTCGTAGTAGTAGTCATAGGGTGTAAGCAGTTTTACATTTTAACCTCCAGGGTGGTGCCGATGGGGGATTTCTACTGTGCGTTGATGAACAACTAAAAAAATGCAGTGTGCGCGTTCACTAAAAGCTGAATTTTCCTGTCTCTCATTCCCCCTTAGAAGCCATTGGCATGTACACTGAGCAATATCTGACAAGAAAGGTTTGCTACGTTACACTCGCTGGGCGTAACCTTTTTGGTTTTAGAAAAGTTTAGCGAGCGTTGGACCGCAGTGCCATGAATACAGTGAACTAGTATATACCATGAACTCGAGGTGGTCAAAGGTGGGAAGTAGACACGAAGCGCGAGTCGTAAGAAAGTGTGCGTGTGCCTCCTCTCGTTCAGTCAATGAAATGTCCGCTGGATGGCTGTGCTTCTATATGAGGAATATATGATAAAAAGATGCGAGATGGTGGTACTTGGAGTGTTGAATAGATGGACGAACAGACACACAGTCAGATGTATGGACGGACTCATGGATGGTTGCACTGACAGATGGACGTATGGACGGACGCAGGGGTGGATGCATGGACGAGCGCAGAAACGGACGCACAGATGGACGTGCGGAAGCACGAACAGACGCACGCACGGACGGGCGAATGGATGCATGGACGGTCACACAGACGGACGCATAGACGGACGCAAGCAAGAACGAATGGACGGACGGATGCTTCGCCCACTCCATCAATCACACCGTGGATATGCTGCCATTTTTTTTCTGCCTACTGGCAACACGTAACACGTGATGTTATTACCGGGCGGGCAGCAGACTAAACATCCTTCACATCCTGACTGAAAACATCAAGTATGCCTTAACGAGATTTCGCCAAACTAGATGTATGATTCCTGTGGGACATCAATCACTCTCGTGACGTTGTTCAGCAAGGTGTCTACAACACCAAATCATATATTTTTGAAAGTCGTGCGCATCTCTGTTGAAAGTCCTCCAATATGCTTGACCTTATTTTCTGTAACATGTCCAGTTACTCTCCAATATAGCCATCCACAAACCTAATAGCTAGTCTACCTTCTAAAGTCCTTTGTTTGTCCGAATGTCGTCAGCACAAAGCATTATGTGTGCAACACTGAACAAAACCAGATGCAGACGACATTTTTGTCTGCCGTAACCAAGAAAAGCTTTTGACTGAAGCTATTCAGTGAACTGTTGCTTCAGTTGTATGTGGTGCGCGCAACAGCGGCCTATATGCGCGCTCATTAAGTACATACACCAACGCCCATAACAAACAAGCAATTGTTTACATCGGAGATTGGCAGACAGTGACAATGGTAATAAACGTGATGAAAATACGGTACACGTTTACTTACGCAACGTTAATAGCCAGCGTTTATGTCGAGAACTCGGCTGCGAATACCGCAAGCCTCTCGCCACCTCAGTTGCTTGTCGGTGGCCATAGAACACGGGGTGTCTCACTTGTTGGTGTTGTGTACAGCGCAAAGCGAAGTGGGAAAACGCACGCGCGATTTCCTGAAAAGACACGCCCATATCCGTGGCCCCTCAATTGGCCACCCGCTGTTTGCTCGCATTCAGCTGAACTGGAACATTCTTTGAACATTTTTAAACCTCCACACACACACACACACACACACACAAACACACACACACACACATATATATATATATATATATATATATATATATATGTATGTATATATATATATATATATATATATATATATATATATATATGTTTGAGAAAAACACTATAAAATCCCTTCATGATTTCTCTCATTCTTGGCTAAATAAATATTTGCCTCAATCATTCGTCCGAGTACCTTGAGGGGGGAGGGGCGTATGCACACAGAATGCTATGGAGGCTAATGTTTAGTTCAGGCACATTGTCGGGTCACCGGCTGAGGCATCACTAACTTTTAGATGCGGAGCATCTAATACTCGAGGCTTGTAGTGCGGCCCCGTCCGCAAGCTTCCTCCTCCTTCTTCCACCATCTGTGCATCCCTTCCTCCTCTACACACCGCGCGCGCTTCACTCCTCCACCATCTGTGCATCCTTCCTCCTCTACACACCGCGTGCGCTTCTCCTCTTCACGAACATTCGCTAGCTGTATAATGTAGCGCGCATGCGCTGTCACGCTTCGAGAACATCGGCAGCTGACGCGCGCGCATGCGCCGTCGCGCTTCGAGAACACCGGAAGCTGACGCGCGCGCGCATGCGCCGTTGCGCTTCTCCCCCTTCTCGAACATTCGACAGCTGACAGTGCATGCGCCGTCGCGCTGTATATATACTCAAGGTCGGCGCTCGCTCGCTCAGTTGCCGCTCGTCGGTTGGTTTGTACGGCGCGTCGACGTCCAAGGTCACGGTGAAATGAATTCCAACGAATCCACAAACACACTGATCAACGTCCCTTCGACCAGCGCTGCCCTTTCGCATACGTTTGTACGTGTTCACTCATTTAACACCCCCTACTACAACCACGTTAACCAATTTAGCCATCGACCCAAGTAAGTCGAAATTTAAACACCCCATTTAACAACCACGTTAACCATTTAGCCATCGACCCAAGTAAGTCGCACTTTAACACCCCGTTAACCAATTATATGCTCCGCATCCTCCTCAGTGTTCCCCCGAGGGAAGCTGCGGGCAATTTTTTTTGTTGTGGTTTCATGCTTATTGTCCGTAGATTGTTTGTTTGTTGATGGGATTTTCCTGGATTGACGCGTCTTAGAAGCTGAACTATCTTACGGATTGTGTAGATAACCGTTCCTGTGAATGCAAACTGCTTTCTCCGGGGAACGGCTGGCGTGCATTCCCCTCTAGAGATACTGAATGCGCCAAGCGAAGAAACGATCAACTGCTGGGGTCACCAAACTGACACATTGAAGGCTCCTGTCTGACTTCAGTGGTTTTTCTCGACAGGGAAACGTGAGTTTGGAAACTCATGTGTGGTTGTCTTTGTGAGTCATTGAAGCATAATTGATTCATCTGCAAAGCATTTTGTACTGCATTGTAGGTTGCTTGCTTAATTCTTGCTTGATGATGTTCTTTTCATTTCACAAACGCTAATGGCGAGCCATAAACACACAAAGAATTGTGTATATTATCAGCTTCTTTTTTTCAACAATCTATTGATAGTGGTAGCGTACCAGACGCCTAAAAAGTTGCCCACATTACTCCTATCTTTAATTCAGGTGAACCCTTTATGCTCAGTAACTATAGACCAATTTAACTAACGAGCATACCATGTAAACTTTCAAAGCACATTATATCAACTGCAGTTAGAACATGTGTAACCACGAACAAGTTCTTCTTACTAAGTCAGCATGGTTTCCAGCGTGACCTTTTATGCGAAACTTAAATATTGGAACTAATAACCAATATTCACGAAGCGATACATAATAAAACAGACATTGATGCTCTCTGTACAGATTTCGCCAAAGCCTTCGACAAGTTCCCCCATAACCGTATAAACATGAAACTGAGCACCCTCAAAACCAGGTGTTCCGCAAGGTACCGTGCTAGGGCAATCCTATTCCTAATTTACGTAATGATATAAGTAATCAACTGTCATCCACAATCAGACTTTTTGCAGACGATTGTGTAAATTACAGGCAAATTACTAGTCATATTGATAGGAGTGCGCTGCAGTTTGACAACCAAATTGCCCGCTGGTGCTACCAATGGCAAATAGAAATTAATTTTTCAAAATTGAAGTATATTCAATTTACAAGAACTACAAAACCTGAGCTACATTCTTAATGATAAATAATAGGCCAGTCGAAAAAGTGACCACAATAAAATAATTAGGAGTTCATCTTGCACACAACCTCTCATGGAATGCTCATGTTGAGGCAATAGCCACTAAGGCTTTAAGAGCTCTGGGGTTCATTAAACAAAATTTGCACTCTGCTAACCCGTCCACCAAACTTCTCGCATATACAACCTTAGTTCGCTCGAAAATAGAACACGCCGCCTGATTTGGAATCCTAACGCAGCAGTACCTTATTCATAAACTTGAGGCAATTTAAAACAAAACACCCCGCTTTATCACAGGAAAATGTTCTCGGCTATATGGCATAACACCTATTAAAACTTCATTTAAATTACTTACTCTAGATATACGTAGGCTTATCGCACTGCTGTCCCATTACCTCAGGCTTTATTTCAGTGAGTCGTCCTTTTTACATTCACAGATTAAACCAGCTCATCGCATTTTTCCCGTGTGGATTATTCTTACAAAATGCAACTCATGTTTGCCCGTACTAACTTCCTTTGACTCACCATTGTTTCTTGCGATTAATTATTGGAATAAACTACCAAGTGATGTTGTAATTCTGCGTGATCATGACACGTTTGTTAGCAAATTAATAGGGATGTGGAATGTAGAACTGTAACATTTTGCGGCTTTATTTTGTTTAGTCTAGTGCCAATATAACATCAGTTATCGCACACCTCGTTTCATGCCTTACTGAATTTTGCATTGCCTTACTATATCTCCTTTGGTGCGAACTTTGTTTCTGCGTTTACCTTTTTATTTTTTATGTGTTCAGTGTAAATATTTCTGTTTTGCACATAAACCTGCTGTACTTTAACTACCCCCCCCCCTATGTATTGCCCAAATGGGCCTTTGGAGGATATGAATAAAGAAATAAATAAACAGCATTTGTAATGTCAGCAATTAAAATGACTTTCATGTCATGTAGTGAGAACTCGTGACGGTGCTAGCGGTTCCTGTTGTTACTCCACACGGTAGTTCTCATATATTTATTTAGTTGTTGCAGTCCGTTGTCCCTGGAATATTTAGATGGCGACCGAGCATTCCGCCCTCAATTACACGAAACATTGCCTGCTGTGGAAGTTTCGCTGCTGAATAACATATAACCTGGTCATTCAGCGAGAGAAACATGAAATAAACCTTGAAAGTAAATACTTGAAATAACTGGGTCATGAAAAGACACCGCAAAAATACATTTAGAATGTAAATGAATAAGTTTTCACAGATCAACACAAATGAACTTGACATCACCTAGATCAGCTTTCCAGCGTGATGAGATGAAACACTGAAAGGTTGAGTATGTAGGAAGCCGTACATATTACACAGAATTTCTTCGCGAACAAAAACGTTTTCATTGCGGGTTACCCCAATTTTAGAAAAAAAAGTAAAGTTTGATACTTTCTTCGTTAAATGTGCAGTTAAATAATGTCTGCAGTTCATTTGAGTAGTTTCACAGCGTTTTATCACCCAGCTCCTAGGCGTCACCTTCTGCTTGAGCGGCGTCAGCGTTGTTGGCTTGCGACGTCGTAAATGACAGAGTGAACGAGGTTTAAAGAAAGAGAACTGGGAGTCTGTGAATATCAGGAAGCACTGGCCTCTCACTTGGCTTTCTTCCCCGCGAGCTGGCCTGCTGATCGGGAGCTCATGCGAAGACTATCACTGCGGCTGATTTCGAGTGTCGCAACGGGGCTGTCTGCTTGTTTCGTGACGCCTGCTATTCACATAGTTGTATACGTATCACTGCAGCGTTCCCATTTACTGCTTTATTTGTAACATATAATAAAGAGCTGCAATAGCCAATAGCCAATGATTAAAAAACAGTTGGTTTTCACCCTAAACGAAGGTGCTCTCACAGTTCGTATTTAGAAGCGTCGTAATTGTTAAAAATAAACGTAGCAACCTAATGCGTTTATTTTTTCTTTTAGTTTTGATGCCTCATGTATAGTGGTGATTCATATACGTGAGCATTAACCTTACACAATTTCTGCCTCTTATGAGCCCCCATCTACAGCTATTTGACACTGAGCTTTCCTGTCTTTCAAACTTTTTCAGCTTTATTGTATCTTCGTGCATTCCTTGATTATTGAAGTACGCTTTGTACATTACAAATAAAGAGGTTTTTCGTGGTATATTTTCCACACGCTTCGTGTTAAAAGATTCATATAGACACTTTATGCTCATTTTTTTTGTGGTGTCGTTTTGTTTGACGTCAATATAAACTGTGAGCAAGTATACGACCATAACACTTTAAAATAAGAGTCGACATTCGAAAATTTTTCATGAGCAATCCTTTCAGCTCGACGCCACTCTCTCACCAAAAAGGGTATATCTTTATTTTTGAGGCAATACTTGTAACAATTTTGTCATCGTTAATTCAGTTGCGCTGCTCACTTTTCTAATAACAACAAATTATAATATTCATAAGTATATGTGATCCCGTATATTTTCTCTGCTGCACTTGACTTTCTTATCTGTTTCTACAAGACATGTCCCACAAAGATTTGCAGTTAAGCTAGGCTATACGGAACCAAGTAAGACGTAAATCTCAACTTCCCAGGCACTCTAATGTGGCTGTATGGGAACGCGGAAGTAGAGAAGGCATTACCGTCGTAGCACAGCAAGCCATGTTGTCGCAATACAACCACAGCGCTCTCTTGAATGCGTCCTGCGGGTACACTGTACGTAAAGCCCCTGGGCTTGCTACAATCGTTTAGCTGGTGAGAAAAATAACGTTGCCTCAGGCAGTCGGAAAACCGTGCATTAGGCGCTTTTGTAATACAGAGCTGCGAAGTATTGCTTAGCGACATTTTATCTGCGTCATTCACGCGAGCTATGAATAGCTTCGAAAGGGAAATGCGGCCATGCCCAAGCAATATTAACTAGTTTTACATGAGCCTTATTTCTTGCAAAAGACAGAAGAAAGGTGTATACTAAAGAAAAAAAAGGACACTCGGTGAATGAGGACCAAATTGTTGTAACTAGTACGTACTGTTATAGGTATTTGATTAATAACTAATCTACAATATGCATGTCTGTGGAACCTCTTATGAAGACATTATCCTTTACATTTTTCAGACTTTGTAGCGTCCCGTCAATATTCAAGTTGTGTATGTTACGTGCCACCGATTGTGTTGTTTCCTTTTTTCTAGAACTGTTGTACAGCAAATGAATTGTACATATTATTTTATTCACTTAGAAGATTATCTTAGATTATTTTAAAGAGATAACGCAAAGCAATGAAAGATAAGCAATCAAAGTTATTTTAATTGAAAACATGCACATTAAATATATAAATTTTTATGCACGCAAATATTTAGGAGAGTGCTTCAAGTACTTCCACAGTCATCTACTCTTGGGATGAAAAAGTGTAATGCAGTTGAATCTCTTTATTTAAAATATTACTTTTCCTGATGATGAGGGCCTTTATTTCAAAGTGTTCTTAGTTTCGCTAAACAATATTCATACAGTAAAGTGACCTCTGCAGCTTTACAACACAGAGGCGCACAAGAACATAACATTGAACGTATAGAAAGCCTTTATTACAAGGCATGTATGTCAGCAAACGAACACTTCGCAACAGCGTTTTCTAGCTTTTTGGTGAAGGTGGCACGTGGAGACTACGCGCCGCACTTGAAGTAATAAAATATCGGTTTTTTCCGTTTCGCCACTTACCATAAATGCGTAATTCAAACCACGCAAAGCAGTAGGCTGGCTTTTATTGAAATTAGGGTGTCACAAATGCTGAATACTGCTGAAAATTTGTATCATCAATAAAATGCGAGAGCACACACTTTTCTGTTTATAGTAGAGTACTCCTTTGCTCTGGATAATACAGCCAGCTTAAATAAGGGATGAACAGATGCATGAGTCAGAAGAAAAGTGATAATGTGAATAAGTTCTAGCTACCTCACTTTAAGTGAAGCGTAGTATTGTGTTCTGTCTGAACTACTGTACATCGTGGATCGCATGATCAAGTACACGATCCCCGATATCAACCATTATTTGATCGCTCCCTTGATACTTGTAATACTTCTTTATAAAAGCATGCTGCAGTGTTCACTACAACCTTTTATTATAAAATCGATTAAAAAGGTTGCGGCAAGCGCTCTAAGTTTTGTAAGCACCATTCTTTTGTGTTGGGTAATCAATCCAAATGGTATAGCAAGAACTTCATTCATGAACTTCATTACCACTTTTCAAGAAACTTCAAGAACTTCATTACCACTTTTTAGAAAACCTAACCCCGTGTTTCCAAGCAACAATTCAAAAATTAGCAGTTCCCTCGTACAGTGGGAATAGATGATATGCGAAGCACGAATGAGAAATGTTGATATGTCATTTTAAAGTCAGCACAACGTTACGAGGTCAAGGTAAATGATGACTTCCATGCCATGATTACCTTGTTGGGATGTGTCGTTTACCTGCTTCATCTATTCATGCCACGTGATACCAAATTTAGTGCATGTAGAGCTAGCGAAACGGCCGCGAGCACGCTATGAGCGTGGTATGTTGTGATGTTCTTAAGTGACACGCGTGTCAAGATAACCATGTTTGCACCTGTCGTATATTTTGTCATCCATTGATGTCATGTAACACAAATTTTGGCATATCTGGAGCAAGGAAAAACAGCCGCGAGCACATCATGAAAGGCCCAGTATACTCCAATGTAGCGTTGACGTGCGCACACGCTGGGCACAACGACCCTACGTTAGCAAAACGCGAGCACTTTACAGTACGACGCCACGCGCGACCAGCATCCGTCGGAGCGGCCCGAAGGCAACCGATGCGATTTAACGCCGATGCGTTACCCAGACAACACTGCGTCTTGTCTATTCGTGGCGCAAGGACGCCGGACACCGTAGCTGTGGCATTGCACGTACGCGTCCGCTTCAGCTACGGGAGGTGCGGGGTTCGATCCCCAGTGCCGGCCGGCCACCCACCGGTAGCTAAAAGGGTACAGGCGGGCTTTGAGGGGCTGTGACGCGTCACCCCAGTGGTGAAGCTTACTCTGCCTGGATACTCTCAACACGCTGGGTGGGGACCCCGGAGGACACCGGACGCACTGAAACGCATATGCCTCAAAGCAACGCAGCGCGACGCGCCGCTGCGCGTATATGGCAGTACCGGCGCCTGGCCTCGCAACGCCGGCGTGACGTGACGAAACGAACGCCGGCGAGCACGCGCACCTTGTTATGTCGAAAAGTATTGGCACCTTGACCGTGGCATGTAGTCATGTTCTCACATGACAAGCATCTCATAATTATCATGTTTGCCCCAGTCACGTATACCTTCGTCATCCATTGGCGTCACGTAATACCACATTTGGCATATGTGAAACTAGCGAAGCAGACGCGAGTGCATCATCAGTGCGACATAAAGTCGTTTTGCTACATGACACGCATGTCATGATTATCATGTTTGGACGTGTCTTTAACTTGTGTCGTCCATTCGTGTCACGTAATACCGAGTTTGGTACATGTGAAGCTAGCGAAACGGCCATAAGCGCATCATAAGCGTATCATTTAGATAAGTTGTTACATGACACGCATCTCATGTTTATGATGTTCGCACCAATATCATACCTTCGACATCTATTCAAGTACTGTAATACTAAATTTGGTATATGTGACGCCAGGGAAATGGCTGCGAGCGCATCATGAGCGTGACATGTAATCATGTTGTTACATGTCAGGCATGTCATGATTTTCATGTTAGGGTCTGTCGCTTGTGTTCGCCATGCAATCATGCCTTACATTACCAGTTCCTCAAACACGCCATGTGAACTAAAGCACTGTAAGTGCTGCTGACCATGAAATATAAATCATGAAATTCATGACATACATGCCATGATTTCATGTTATGACTTGTGAAATATGTTTTTCATTCAGTCATGTTACGCTATACCAAGTTTAGTGTCGATACCATTATCAAAACGGCCAGGTGAGCTAAAAGTCGTAGGTGGCTTGACAGATAGATAGATACGCTAAAAGTCGCCTTTGTTCGCTAAGAAATGCTTCGCATTTAAAAGAACCGGCGCTCACGTGCCGAAAAACTCCCTTTGCCACCCGCGGCTGTAGCGTTCCTCGGCGTATAAGCTGACTGTGCGAGCGTTCTATTTTGCAATATTCGGGTTGGTTCAGAATTTCAAAAGACGTGACAACGACTTTGTTTCCTGTGAGGAGCGGAACTGGTTCGTTGACCTATGGCTGCCAAGTATAGGCACCAGAAGCACGATTATTTAGGAGTCCTTTTATGTTTTGTTTTTATAAAAATGCAGGCATCTCTACCAAGTGAATTCTTATGAAAGTGCGGATCGCCTCCGGGATCACTCGTCGGTCATCTTTCACATTAGGGTCTGTCACTCACTCACGTTCGCCATGCAGTCATGTTATGGCGTACCAGTTTTGCAATGTGTAATGTTAACGCAACCACCGCAAGCTCAGCAACACCATGAAATGTAAATAATATTATTCATGACATTTATGTCATGATTTTCATGTTATGACTAGTTCCTTATGCCATCATATGATAATTGATGCCATACCAAGTTTGGTATCGACACAATTGTCAAAACGACCAGGAGAGCTAAAAGTCGTAGGCGACTAGATAGATAGATAGATAGATAGATAGATAGATAGATAGATAGATAGATAGATAGATAGATATGCTGAAAGTTGTCAAACTTTCCTGAGGAATGCTTCGCATTTATTAAGAAATAGCAATATCTACACATATGATGACAAGGGCAATATGAAAGTCTCGGCGGTCTAAGTCTAGTTCTGTTTGGTGCTGAGAAGCCATTATTTTATATTCGGCATTTGTTCAGCACTGTCGGTTGTCTGCTAAGCGCTAATAAACAAGAAATTTACACACTCATGTACGCATTTCACTGCTGTTCTGAATTCTTCTTTATCTTCACTAGGCCTCTAAGAACATTTATCCTTCCTGAAGACGTAAGGAGCATAAATTTTCATGATTCTTACAGAGAAACCACACTCCCCATAAGTCATACAAACAATTAGCGTTCCAATGAATATGTAAACCATCCGAGAGTTAAACGTTTTCTCCTCAGTTAACAATCAATGCTTAACATTGGCGCATGCACTACAAAGCGCAATGCGTAATTAAGAATGCTTGGTCATGTGGCACTTCCGTTTGCGATTCATTTCACCTAAGTGGCTTGTTCTTGCCCTTTTGCACTTATTGGTTGATTTCTTGAACTGCAATACTGGTGCATGATCAAACGACCACCCCCGTAACAATACAGCAGGAGCCACAAATGAAAAGATTTGAAGGCGGAAGCCAAAACAAAACATACGTTTATGTCCTGCATTTCTTGCATCACGCGGTGTAAGTGTTGGGGCTTGCGGTGCCGTTGACGAGGGAGAAGTAATGAACCATTCAGAGTAAAACAAAGATACACAAGAGTGTAAAACAAAAATTGATGGATTCTAGCGTGGAAGTGGCTAAGAGTGAGTAACGAACCAGGTGTTGAAAGAGGGTGAAGGGGAAGTGTGCTGCAGAGTTTTTATTTTCAACAGCTCACACACCACGCGGCATTACGTGGATGTCTCACAAGTGACTGCTGTTTAAGTCGCCATTCCTTCTTTCGTTATGTGTTTATGGGGCGTCGCCGCGTGTCTCGCTTGTTGACGTGCCACTTCCACAATGGGTCGAGATGAGCCGGCGAAAGAAAAAGTGGCGGAGCCATGTCAGTCGCAGGCAGTGGAAGATGTCATCCTCAGCGTCCCTAGTTGAGAGTGGCGTGGGTGTCACGTCATCCGAAGAATTGCCCGAGTCGTGTGTAAGGGTGATGGTGGAGCCGGCCGACTCGCTGTCACTTCATCCCACGCGTCGGCGTAGACCTCTCAACTAATACCACTCTCCACCTCTCTCCGGGTCGTGGATGCTCGAACGCGTCTGCACTTTTCTCTAATTCCACATTTGTTCTGTAGCTTCTACTTTTTTGTACAAGTTTTTTTCGTAGTGTCGATTCCCCACCATTGGGGTGCTGGCTTTCTATATATTCATCTTCTTCCTCTGTATCCCCTAAAATACTTTTTTTCTTGCGAAGCTTCATTCGCAAAGCAAACAAAAACGTTTCTCCATATCAAAAATCCATTCACTGGAGATGTACGTCTATCAGAAATATCAAGCCAAGCCAACCGTTGCGGACATGTCTTCGAGGAAGGTTTGCTTGTCACAACTCACTTGTCGCGTCGCGCAACGGCATTCGGCGGTTCCTGACGTATGCAGGAGGTGTTATCAGATGCAAAAAAGACGGCACTCTTGTCTAGCGAGTGTGGCACGTGTCTGCATACAAAATCAGGTAGCGTGCATTGTTCTTTTTAATTCTTTCTTTCTTTCTTTCTTTTTGCTCTTTCTTTTTATTTTTAATCTTTATTGCAGCGTAGCAAAGTAGACGCTTCTGTGGTCAACCTCCCAGCCTTTTTCTCCCAATAATTTCTCCGTCTCTCTCTATTCTGCAATAATGTTCTTTCCTGAGGCTGACGATTTCACATGTATTGTTCAAGTGCACTACAGGAACTCATTATGCACTAGTGAAAAGGCGAAAATATTGCTATTCTGAAAAAAAACAGTGTTCATAAATCCGAAAAACATGAAAAATCTGTAGAGGAGTTGAATAGTGATATATGCGGTTTCACGTCTCTAAACTACTTTATATATATATACGTGGGATACCATAGTGACAAGCTCGGGAAATTTACAAGACCAAGGGTTTCACTTTCACTGACATTGCGCATAATACGGGTCTTTATACCATTTTGCCTACACCGAAATGCCCGTGGCCAGAATTGAACCCTCACCCTTCCGGTGAGCAGCTGAGCGCCGTAACAACGCCAACTAAATTTCAAGGCCGAAAGGCTGCCGCAGTGACGTCAGAGGGTGGGGGCCCAGTTACGCCGCGAACGCGGCGGAAAGCCTGTGTTTCGTTCACGTTTTAGGAGAACCAACGCTTCCACTCTCGCAGCTGCTGCGGCTTGATTGGGCCGAATAAAAGATGTGCAGAAAAAGTCTTACTGAGCATGCTCAGTTGGGCAACTGGGCCCCCAACCTCTGACATCACTGCGGCAGCCTTTCGGCCTTGAAATTTAGTCGGCGTTGGCCGTAACAACTGACACACCGTGGCGAACAGTACAACAATAAGAAATGAGCAAACATAAGCATGGCATTACCACTTTTACAAAAAAAATGTCTGGGCTGTTTAGATTGATATTGCTTCATAAGCTTGTAATGGAATTCTTTCGTCAACTAAGGAATTCTTCCCTCTGTCACAGTTGTACTGCTGAAAAAAATGGCCGCGTATCTGCATGTTTCACTGCAAATATTGTCGAAAGACGATAATCTTGCGTGTGTGGAGAGTGAACAAAACGTTTCTTTGATGTTCTGTGCGATGAAATTGGTGAATTCTATTCTGGAAGCGCTGCATTAGAGAGTCTCGATCCGTGCAGCGAAGGTGAGCGAGCGCATCGAGGCACGTTAGACACGAGCGCCATCTGGCAGTTATCACCGAAAACGAAGGAAGACGTGAGCGCCCGTGGAAAAAGACGCGCGCCTGTCTCGGAGGCGATGAGGTGTCGAACTCAAAGCAACGGGCCACCTTCGTGTCGCCTTAGCAAAGTGTTGGAAACACTTGCCTTTTTGAGCATCGCTTTCACTGTCAGTGCCGCGTAATAAACGCTATGATCCTTAGAATTCTTTGTGTGTGCCTTCTCTAGTATAAAGGGACACATAGAAAACATCGTCGTGTTGTTATGGTGCTTCATATATGCAGAATAATTGCTTTTTATTGACAATCGCACAAGTATGAACGCTGAAAATTGAGCAACATTAGTGAGCGCTACGGTTGGGGTTGGCCGTTCGAGGTATCGTTTGGTGCTGTTCCGGGCATAGAGTTTCCTAATACACACTAGAGAGAACTCTGGTGCTAGTGCCTATGAGAGCTGCAACGCATGACGCTTCAGCAAGCATGGGAATGATGGTTAGTACACACATTTGTCTAACTTCGCACTTCTGGCCTGATTTTGGCTCCATATGTGTTCATGTGGCATGAAGCTGTTATCTCACGAAACAAAAGTCAGCAAATGTTCAGCGGTTGTGTTTGACCACCCTATTCTTTTACACTTATCTTTCCGAATCGGGTCACGAAGTTCAAAAGGGTTGAATTTTTCTTTCAAAGCGAAACCGAAACGCAACAATAAACGAAGCCGCCAGTACGATTAGCCGTCCACAAGTACGAAGACTAGGCAAATGTGTGTACTACCCATCATTCCTATGGTCGCTGAACGATCGCAGCGCCAGAGTCCTCTCTAGTTAATTTTAGGGAACTCTTTGGTTTCGGGTATTGTTACCACCGACAAACGGGCAAATGTAGACAGACAGACAGACAGACAGACAGACAGACAGACAGGACAGACAGACAGACAGACAGACAGACAGACAGACAGACAGACAGACAGACAGACAGACAGACAGACTTAATTTCGCATCAATATCTGACATACCGCGAGCACGCCTTCTCAGCATTTATGGGGGAACCTTCTTTTTTTCGTGTATTTATTTTTATAGGACTAGTAATCAGTTGATCACGAGACTAATGTAAAGTGTTTCATGCTTATTTCCGCAAAGCATTCGGTGAAAGATTGTAGAGGAAAACAATGGTTTTCTCACATATGAGGTTCGATAGGTCCCAGTCAAATGTTTTATCTCAATAAATGACAAAAGGAAAGGGAACTGTCAAATTTCTGATCCACTCTCGTGACAATAACACATAGCATAACTTTTGAGCGTAAGTGAATTATGAAAACGGGTTTCGAGGGGTTAATATTATATATTTCTGGCTACTTTTGCAGTTCCTATAGGTTACAACCCCAAATCGTGCAATGTAAACTTTTTACGGTAGCCTAAAAACAACGTGGTAATATGCTTACAAAAACTCAAATGAACTTCCGTAATTTACACGAGCTAAAAATAAAGGGTGAGAGCCTCCATGAGAGTAACTCCACGGCTCTGAAAGCGATCTGTCCTGGTGGCTTGGTGCTTGGCTGCATTGCACACAGGCTATTCTACATGGCACAAAAACACTCAGTATAAAGCAGCGCATGAGCGATGTTTCCAGAGCACCACTCTAGTTCGAAACGTTGGATTAGGTCATGTCATCTACGCAATTTTCGGCGGCGTCTTTTTAGTGTTTGTGGTAGTGAATTGTGGGTCGTTTGGCTTGTGTGTACTACGTGACATGCGTAATACCCCTATTCAGCATCTGTAACGATGCTTTACATCACTATTAGTGCTACTTCTGTGTTAGTCGATTGACTCTCCAGCAGGCACAGTTACCTGCTAGTATTGCAAACACTAATTAGGTGCTCATGTGCAAACAATAGGCATAAGTAAGTCACCATTGTTTTTGATAGGCATTCACTGGAACGTATATGTGAGATTTCTGTAAGATATTGGGGAGCGAGTGATGACGATGTGCTGATTTTGTGTAGTCTTCAATGCAGACCCTTTGAGTGCACTGCCGGAAGGATCTTCGAGGTTGGTGAGCCAGCATAAAGAATGGTGTTCGCTAACTACCCTGATGGGGCGATCGTACGAACCAGGCCGAAACTTTGTTATAGCCCCAACAACGGCTAAACATTCGTTTTCTGTTGCAGAGAAGATTTTCTTTGCGGATGATAATGTTAGACTTGCATAGGTGATCAGCGATCTATGCCATTTTGCCATTCAACCAATGCAGCTCCAAGTCCGACGTTACTGGCATCCGTGTGCAGCTCTGTAGCAGCGTTGTCGTCAAAGACCGCGTACAAGTGGGGCTTGGAGATGGTTTCGTAGAGTGTCAAAGGCATGACGCTGATCCTGGCTACAAGCAACAGGTACGCCGTCTTTTGTAAGTTCATTTAGAGGTTCAGTGATTTTAGAAAAGACTTTGACAAAGCGTCTATAATGTGCACATGCCCCAGAAATCGGCGGAAATCACACTTGTTCGTTGGGACAGAAAATGCGGCAATAGCGCTCGTTTTCTCAGGGTCTGGGCGTATGCCGGCGTGGCTGATAACGTGACCAAGAAACTTCAGTTCCTCAAAAGCAAAGTGGCATTTCTCAGGTTTGAGAGAAAGTTGAGCTGTTCGAATCACCTGAAGAACTGTCTGTAAGCGCTGGATGCGGTGCTGAAACATGTCCGAGAAGACGACCACATCGTCGAGATAGACAAGACACGATTGCCATTTTATCCCAGAAAGAACCATGTCCATCATTCTTTGAAAAGTAGCTGGCGCCGAGCATAAGACGAAGGGAAGGACCTTGAACTCGTAGAGTCTATCAGGAGTAATGAAGGCAGTCTTTTCGCGGTCGCGCTCATTAACAGCCATTTGCCAATAGCCACTGCGAGGATCCATGGAAGATAAGTAACGAGAGTTCCGAATGCGGTCCAGCGAGTCATCTTTTCGTGGTTAAGGATACACGTCTTCGTGATCTTATTCAACTTTCGGTAGTTGACGCAAAATCTTTTTTTTACTAACACAACAGAGGATGCCCAGGGACTGGTTGATGGCTGGATGACATCGTCAATGAGCATCTGCTGGACCTGTTGGCGTATAGCGTCTTGTTCTTTTTGCGAGACTCTGTAGGCATGTTCGAATAGGTCTCTCGGTAGGCTCGGTGATAATACGATGCTTGGCAAGCGGTGTTTGGTTCACTTTCGAAGTCGTAGCCAAGCAGTCCCCGAATGAGTCGAGTATCTTCAAAAGACGTTCCCATTGGGTGAGCGGTAGATCCTGGTTTACGCCGAGAGTGTTTGCGAATGTCATGGCGGAATTGTCACACGACGAAAGGGAAGATGTTGTTGGGGGACCAGGGACGTCGTAAATATGCTCAAAGTAGGCGGTCGCAGTGTGTTTGGTAAAATGGCGATACTTCTCGGTGACATTTCTGACTAATAGGCCTGAACAATACATCGGGCAACGCAGATTTGTAGTGCAAAAAGTAGAGACTAATTTCCTTCCGCAATTAAAGCATCCGGGACGTCTTGGTCACGTTCACCCCTTATAAAGAGGCTACTGCGGGGAGGTAGAGTAAAAGATTCGGAGGATACACGTAGGAACTCTTAGATCAGTGGGTGTTCTTAGGTTCAGGATGAAACACGTCTTAAAACGGCACCTGCAAGTCCCGTAGGTCAATAATTGCGCCGTATTCGTGAAGAAAGTCCAGTCCGACAATGAGTGAACGGGAGCACACGAGCAATACGAGGAAAGACCCTGTGAACGTCAAAGCACGGACTCGAACACGGGCTGTGCATTACAGTCGGCGTGACGAGGTGGCCTCCCGCCGTGCGCAACGGGGGTCCTTGGCGAGCTTTAGTTGCTTTCCTCAGTCTGGATGCCAAGGGGCTGCTCATATCCGAATAATCGGCGCCGGTGTTGACGAGGGCAATGACGATGTGACTTTCCGAAACGACTGAAAAGTCAGAATGGTCTTTGTCGGGTCTTTTCGCCAATGAAGGCTCTTCGACAGTTCATTAGGACGCAGCTTCACCCCCAGGAGCCACGGTTTCTAGTTTCCCCTGTGGGGACACGGTGACCGGCGTTTGAAAGGAGCACAAAATGACGAGGGAAAGCTAGGTGACGTAGAGCAGCGAGGTGATGGTGATCGTGATTGGTGGCGTTGAGTAAAGCGAGGAGCTAGCTGGCCCGTAAGGGACGCGGGTACCGATCATCAGGGTGGAAACCAGGGAGACCAAGTTGGCGGTACTTGCCATTGCGGTAGACGTGACCCGCTTTGCCACAGTGGTAGCAGAGTGGATGGTTATCCGACATACGCCACACGCTGGCCTTTGTAACGCTCTGTCGCGATCCGGACGGATGATAAGTGGGTGAACTCGGACCACCTGTCTGATCTCGTTTCGGATAAAGTGTGCGAGAGCATTTACGGGTTATAGGGATCCCGCTGCTTGGAGTTGGCACAGCTCGTCCCGCACGACTCTTCTTACGAACTCTGCGAGGGCATGCTTCTCGCTGTCAGCATCGATCAAGCATGCAGCAGTGGTGACGACGTGGCGTTCATACTGTGATGACCAATACTGGAGAATACGCTCCATTGTGGTTGCCTCATTTAGTACCTCAGCCCCAGTCATCGGCGGACTGCGCAGGAGTCCGGTGGAGAGCTGCTCTTTTACCCCACGGACTAAATGCCGCACCTTCTTTTCTTTGGACATTGATGGTCGGCACGCTTGAAGAAATGAAGCATGTCTTCAAAAAACATCGAAACTTTCTCGTTAGGTTGTTGGTTCGGACACGATATGGCCTGCTTGGCTCTCTCCTTTCTTTCGGCGATGTGGTACGCATCGCGAAACTGTTGGCTGAATTGCCCCGTCGCTATGTAACCCTTGTGATTCTGATACCACGTTTTAGCAGAGTCTTCCAACGCATAGTAAACACTCCGCAGCTTGCGAGCTTCATTCCGTTTCTTAATGCTGGCGCAACTCGATTAAAGTGGTCAAGATCAACATCGTCGTAAATATCTCCATGAAATGAGCGTGGTGTATGCGGTGCAGGAAAAACATGCGGGAGTAAAGAATAGGCACCATATGACTTGATGGGTTGTTAGTCGAGGTTGCCATCTCGTCTTGAGAGAGAGGACCGTATTCGGGAGACAGTCCTCGCAGGCGGCGACTGTTTCTTGCAGTGGAAGCTATAGCTGTTTACAAGTAGCTCGGTATGTCGGCTGAAAATCAATCTGGAGCCAAGGTGCATTTACCCAGGCCCTCCAGCAGTTCCGGGAGCGAAATAACAGAGACAGCCATGAGTCGACGTCTTGGCCGTACTCAAACCAAGAAGCAATGCTTTCTTATTTTTCCCCTTCCAAGCGATTTCACGCTACAGTTGATGGCTCATACTCATTTACGTGTGACAATATATATAACGTATCTGTCATCACTTGCAAATCTGAAACTGAGCTGTCAGATAGAACTGTAGACTAGAGGTTAATAGGTGTTGCATAGTTGACACTGCTTTACTGCATTTGACAAGCTGTTGGCTATGCCCACAAGGCTAGACCTGTCTCCTCAAATTAGGGCCATGTGAGCACACCAAACAATCTCTCAATAATTTTAGGAATCCAGAACCATTTCGTGCTCTATAGGCACAAGAATTGACAATATGGTCATGATCGAAGTTTTAAAGCCTTGAAACTGTTTCAAACATTCGTAAAATTATTAAATATAGTCCGCATGGACCTACCTTTGCGAAGTTTAGTTGTGACGTGGTGATGCGCAGACATTATAGAACAAGGCATCACCCGAGTTGGTGGTGCGTCTGCAATGCGTCCCACTGACCCATGAGTATCCCCATTCCTCCATAGAGTCTGCATGATTTCGCCAAGAAGTGCTTCACGTCATGTGTGCGGTGAGTGCCAACGTGTAATAGTGGATTTACTTACCAAACGCTCAAAAAATACTGTGCGATCCTTGACCTTTGCTTTAAGAGTTGAACGCGATTGTGATGTCATGTATATAGTGCGTACTGAGTTCAATATGGCTAGCGTCAGTGAAGCTTTCGCATACGACTGCATGCTGTGTAATTAGTAGCGTGCTTTAAACCACGTGCAATTGTGCGCGTGAAATCTTTTCGAGCTTGCTATGCACCCAATACGTGGTCTGAATAAAAATTCGCATACCACGTACAGTGAGAATCGATGATATGCGAAGCACGAATGACAAATGTTGGTTTGTCACTTTAAAATCAGCACAACGTAACGAGGTGGAGGTAAATTAAGCCCTAAACGACGTCAGTGTCATGATTATGTTCGGATGTGTCGTTTACTTTTGTCATCTATTCACGTCACGTGACACCAATTTTAGTATATGTGATTTTGATTGATTTGTGGGGTTTCGCAAATTTGCAAATTATACATAGATGTCAAGAAACCAATCGCAAATGTTGGCTTCAGCAAAAAGCAATGCAAAGTATGCTTCTTCTCCCAGACTGCTTCGAATGAAGTCGATCCCCGCAATACGTGGTATCTACCAAAAATAACCAACAAAAATCAAAACGTACAACTAAACTTATGCACTAAAAATGCGTACCATTTCTTTGCGTATTATAGGCAATTTCAGTGTCTACCTATCTATCTATCCACTTACGTCTTGGTTCTTTCACGCTCACCTCCTATCTTGGGGCAAATAAAAAGTAAATGATAGATATGTGGGGATAGCGTCCAAAAACCACCCTATGATTATGAGGGACGCCGTAGTGGAGGGCTCCGGAAATTTCGACCACCTGGGGTTCCTTAACATGCACCCAAATCTGAGTACACAGGCCTACAACATTTCCGCCTTCATCGGAAATGCAGCCGCCACAGCCGGGATTTGATCCCGTGACCTGCGGGTCAGCAGCCGAGTACCTTAGCTACTAGACCACCGTGATGTGGCATTTAGTATATGTGGAGCTATCGAAACGGCCACAGACACGTTATGAGCGTTGTATGTTGCCATGTTCTTACATGGCACGCCTGTCAGGACTATCATATTTGTACCCATCATATATTTCGTCATCCATTGAAGTCCTGCAACACCGAATTTGGTAGATGTGGAGCTAGCAAAACGGCCGCGAGTGCATCATGAAGGGCCCAATATACTCCATTGTAGCATTGACACGCGCGCACAGTGCGCGCAGCAACGCTACGTTAGCAAAACGCGAGAGCTCTTTAGTCTGACGCCAGGCACGACCGACGTGGCCGGACGGCAACCAGCGCGAAATTCGCGCCGATGCTTTACCCTGACAACACTGCGTCTCCCTCTTTTTGTTACGGAGGGACGCCGGATGCGCCAAAACACGCATGCGTAAAAGCAACACAGCGTAGTGCGCTCCTGTGAGTATATGGCAGGAGCGGTTCCTGGCATGCCAACGCCGACGCTACGCGACAAAATGAACGCTGGCCAGCACGCTCACCGCGTCACGTCGAAATGTATTTGCGCCTTGACTGTAGCATGTATTCGTGTTCTCACATGACTCGCTTCTCATGATTATCATGTTTGCACCAGTCACACACCTTCGTCATTCATTCGCTTCACGTAATAACAAATTTGGCATATTTGAAGCTAGCAAAACAGCCGCAAGCATATCATGAATGTGGCTTGTAGTCATGTTCTTACAAGACAAGCATGTCGTGATTATCATGTTTGGATGTGTCATTTACCTATGTCGTCCGTTCGCGTCTTGTAATACCGAGTTTGGTATATGAGAAGCTTGCGAAACGGCCGTGAGCGCATGCTGAGCGTAGCATGTAGTCATGTTTTACATGACACACATATCATGTTTATCATGTTTGCACCAGTATCATACCTTCGTCACCTATGCACGTCTCGTAATACCAAATTTTATGTAAGCGAAGCCGGCGAAACGGCCGCCAGTGCATCATTAGCGTGGCATGTAGTTATGCTCTCACGTGACACGCATGTTATGATTATCATATTTGCAGCAGTCGCATACCTTCGTCATCCATTCACGTACTGTAACACTAAATTTGGTATATGTGGCACTAGCGAAATGGCCGCAAGCGCATCATGAGCGTGGCAGGTAGTCATGTTGTTACATGACACGCATGACGTGCATGACGTCTCAGAGGTGATGAGGTGTAGAACTCAAAGTGACGAGCAGGTGCCACCATCGTGTCGTCTTAGCCAAGCGCTGGAAGCACTTGGCTTTTTGACAATTACGTTGCACTGTCAGCGCAGCGAAATAAACACTACAGTCCTTAGAATTACTTGTGTGGGCCTTCTCTACTATGAGACACACATACGAAACATCGACGTGTTGTTATGGCGCCTCAAATATGCGCAATAATTGCTTTTTAATTGTTAATCGCACAAGTATGAGTGCTGAAACTTGAGCAATATTGGTGGTTAGTGGCGAAGAGGGGTTCGACGGTCGATCAACTGAAACGCGGTTAATTGTATCGTCATTTGTATTCTTGCTGTCACTGCTCGTCGCCCCCTATATAATAAGCTCAAGTGTTCGTGTCTAACGCCCAAGCTTAACACAATGGTCTACAATGACCGCGAACTTCCTCGAACAATGATGTGCTGTTCGTGTTGAGCATTGCCGGCACAGGCTTTGTGTGCGAAAACCAAATGAAACAAAAGTTAAAATATAGAACGCGCGTGACAACACGAACAACTTCATTGGGATAACGGCAATCACTTCGGGATGCCTCCAGCACTGTACCACTGCAGCCACTGAGTACTTTAGCAGTGAGAAAAGATGCATGAAAATTTAAGAAAATCCTAATTATTCAACAAATAACCATTCGAATTTATAGTGTAATGACTTAGAATATTTTATCAAATAAATGAAGTAAATTATTTTATACCAATGACATTAACATCTAAAACAGGCTCGTACGTGAGAACTCATAGGAACAGGTGAAATTGAATATAGATAGACAAAGCATAGTTAGTTGTATTGCAACGGATGTCGCCCGTCCAAAAATAAGCAAGACTGATCAGGAAGAGACGAAGTTCCACTTGCTGGAAAATGAAAAAGATAATTAGTGTACCACACAATTCTTCGTACAGAAGTGCTCAGTTGTCCGAATCACGAAAGCTACATTCGCAATGGAACACATTTATGTAATGTGCACTCTCATGATTGGCTGAGAGTGCCCATAGCTTTCACAACACTGCAAACCGCTTGTGGAAGGTATTATGGCGAGCTGGTGAAACAAGAAGAAGCAACAAATGAGAAAGTAGTTGTTCTTTGTCATGTGTATGGCTGTGTGTTCTGTCCGCGCCTTCTCCTGTGTGTTTAAAGTTCCAAGTTTGCACTCATCGTCTTCTTTTTCTCTGTACCTTGTACTTGAGCCATGCCCAGAGAACTTCGGACAGCTTCAAGTTTCTAGACAGGTTCGAGTTGGTTGTTAGTACATTTATTACTTCACCCTCGCGATAAAAGTCTGATGTTACTTTACCTATATAGTAAGTATCATACGTTTTGAAGAGGTGCCATCACATGAATTATTGGTATAGCTAGAAACATTCATTCTATATATGCCTTTAATTGGTGCAGACTGCAGCGCGGCATGGTTTTTCAGGCAGACTCTTTAACTGCGGGGTGTCGTTGTTGTATACAATAAATATGTCTTCCACTTGCAAAGCAATATTTGTAAGAATTCATGGAAAGTTTCCACAAAGCATAGTAAATGCTACATGTTGTTCATATCTCCATCAGCTAGAGGAGGCTCACCGAATGAAATTCGGAACACTAATAGCAACGCTCCTTCTAGTGAGGACTGCTACAAAGCACAAAGAAAAAAACATGTTAGCAGGAAGGGAACATATCACCTGTTCTGTGTACTCCCTTCCGCAACGTTTAAATTAACGTAATGAGAAAAAATACGCTATTAAGCCTAGTGCGACACTACGTTTTGCTTTCGAAGACACAAAAGCTGAAACAAAAGTTGATGGGCCGAACAACA
The DNA here is from genome assembly GCA_013436015.1 of Rhipicephalus annulatus. Taxonomy (NCBI): domain Eukaryota; kingdom Metazoa; phylum Arthropoda; class Arachnida; order Ixodida; family Ixodidae; genus Rhipicephalus; species Rhipicephalus annulatus. The sequence goes on from WOVY01007062.1 coordinate 28,755, forward strand.
TAAATCATTGAGTTGCCATTCTGGAACTTTGAATTTATAAAACTAATTACCGTATAAACCATAACAATAACGCTGTATCTTAGCTCTTTTTTAGCTTATGGTGAATATTTGGACATTTTTACGTTAGCACTGTCTGTAATGTAAATTATTAACCCAAGCTCACAACATTTATTATAAACAGATGCCCTGCTTTGTTATTTAACATGGATGAATAGGAGGAAGTAAAAGGCTATTTAAACAGGAATTTATGCTAACATTAGTTTTGTAACCAAATTCATTTTGTGCTCTTTCATATAATAATACAAGTTGTATGGGCACTACAGGAGTATTTTTGCCGTCGGCGCCAGCGAGATGCTGTCTTCCAGTCCAAGGATGTGAACGTTTCCTGACGTTTTATTTGTTCTATGTGCGATTACAGGCGTGGGTGTGTTGTGCGTGAATCGTCGTAATGCTAACTTCATAGATTCTATTATAAGGAACTTGGTATAGTATTTACACGACAGAAAAACAAGTGGTAGCTTTTTATGCAGCTTGTTAAAAATACTTGAAAATACTTCACGAAGTAAAAGCGCACTTACTCTAACTTTCGCAGCACAAAGCATATTTTCTTTTCCCATACGCCAATTTACTCTATCTAACGTTTTAGCGATCGCGCTCGCTGCTTTCGTACTTAAGTAGGCGGCAAAAAGCGTGTATGGGCTTGTTTCGACACAACACGTAATTCCGAACGCAAACCTCATCGCGCTAACGAGGTCAGGTCACGGAGATGAGTGACTTGATGCGAGCTTTACTTTGTGTGTGTTGGACTACGTCGAGGTGGTACCAAGTATAAATGTTGAAGTGAACTATGCAGTGCAATATTATTTTGCACGCGCTTCCCCAAGAGGCAGCGTGGCGCGAACAAAAGCTGTTGTTCTCACGATATGTCAAACCACACAATTCGCTAGTGTATACAAAAAAAAGATTTATATACCGAGATAAAATAGAGCGACATGCTCCTTTTTGTTCAAGTAATTTCGTATATAAATTCGACGTTCATCACAAGTGCATATACGTAGGAGCAGCGTTATTGGAGAATAGAGTATCGAATTGAAATAGTTTTATTGCACATCATTCGGTGACATAACCAGAGTTTTCCTTACATAAGTCACCTAGAAAACATGCAAGCTTTTAGAAAAGTCTAATGTACGAGGTCTTTATCAAGCAATTGCTCTTTTAGATGGGATATCACTACGAAACCTCACATATGCAAAGAGAACCCGTTTATTTATTGACAAGCAATGTAGAATGAATAACTTCATTGCTCTTCTTTAGCGTTGATCAAGAAGATTTTTTAAATGCGAAGCATTTCTTAGCGAACATCAGCGACATTGAGCGTATCTAGCCGCTTATGTTTGGTTGCACTTATGTTCACCCCCTTAACTTAGCGAGAACCAAAATTAGCATGGGAGGGTAAGATGGTTGGACGAATATGACGCGCTTGTCAAGATGTGAATATTGTCACAATCCCCTCGCGTACGTTGTCAAACACTTCCCGCCAGACAGTGGCACATACCCACGGGTGGGTATGTGCCCCTAGTAATTGACACTTTACATCTACCCAGGAACGATGACAACACACATGGGCGATTTAACGCGTGAGCGTTAAGCAATACCCGACATCGATAGAGTTGACCCAACGAAGGCATAGAATAAATTTCAGTGCTAAGAAAAACCTGACAGAGGTAGCGTTGACCCCCCGACGAATGGAAATAAAAAATGTCAGGGTCCTAGCAGGAATCTAACTCGAGCATTTAGCGTAGCAGTCAAGCATTTTACATCAAAGCTACGCCAGGTTTCGGAACTACTTTTCAATTAGACGCTAATCTTCTTGAAACGTCAATGATGGTTGCAGTGCTCCTTACTCCATTTTAATGATCGATTGATATGTAGAATTTCACGTGCCAAGACCACCATATGATTATGAGAGATGCCGAAGTGGAGGACTCTGGAAATTTAGACCACCTGAGGTTCAATAACGTGCACCTATACCTAAGCACACGGGCCTACAATACTTCCGCCTCCATCGTAAATGCAGCCGCTGCAGCCAGGATTCGATTCCTACCCAACTTTATAAACCCTTTTTATGTACTCCTTTGATACAGCTTTTACTTCGGCTTAACGTCAATTGTGGTTAGGAACGATTCTCTGAAGTTGATTTATGTAGCAGTGTCCAGGACCAGCATCTTCGAGAGCATGAGCGCTTCATATCAGCTTCTGGTGTTGCTAATACACATGGTGAAGTTGACGTCGTTCCGCAAATGCAAAAAAAACTGATTATATACACAGCTACAACTCTTCAACCTATGTCTGTGCGTGCAAAGTTTCTACATATATTTAGTGCCATTTAATAACGTGTCGATCAATAAAAAAATTTCAACAGGGTCACCTTCTCTCCACATGCTTTGCATAACGTCGATTCCCAGGTACAAGGGATTTGCTGAATATTTATTGCACAGCGCGTTCACTCTACTTTCAGGACTTTACACTTCTAATTACGCGCTTGCATACTGCTTAACTTGGAGTGCTGCACTTCATGTGTGAAAAAAAAAAGATGCTTTAAATAAATAATTTAAGGACTGTGTATAGTAAACTGATGTTCTCGTTTATAATTCTTGAGTCTATTCATATTTTTGGTTATTTAGGACCAGTTGGAGGCGTTTTCCTTCATATATTCTCTTATTTCATGTATACTCTCATGAGTATTTGTTGCCGAGCTTCATCAACAACGACTGAAACGACATTTCTTCAAGTACATAAGAATTTTGCAACGAGAATGGGTAGGCTGATATGTTTACGATGAATAGGAGATCAGGATAACCCAAATAAACGCAAGAAAAAGCGAAGCGATCGGTTCTGGATGGTTTTTCTGCTGTTCTGTACAGCAAATCGATTTTCGCTCAGTGTCAAAAGTATTACATGTCAAGAGCCTTACATTGTTTTTTGCGAAAAAAATGAAATCACCAGCCATTTCCACACACATTTGGGGCGTATGATTTAATTTTTTATGACAGAACAGAGCAATACTGACTACACAACAACTAAGTATTCAATGACCTATTAACCACAAATAAAATAAAATACCCAAAATAGCACATTATCTTATTTTCTATCGAAGTAAAATAATGTGTGACTTGAAGCCATGATATGTGAATTTGACATACATAAAACTGCATATTTATTTCTGTCTGAATAAAATTTAAAGAAGCATTCGAGGAAGGTTTAGGTGAACCCATTGAGCCAATATTTATTATGTTGAGTTAGAGTGTAACTACTTTCATAGCAATCATCTCTGTGATTCACTATAAATTCAGCTTTGATGCTTAGCATCTGCATCTTTATTTTCTCTCGCGAATAGAGCAGAAACGTCGTTTTGCTGTTCAATATCTTGTTTTTTCATTCAGCAATGGGCGAAACAGCACAAGATTGAGGCAAAAGCGTTTATGGTCTTCAACAGTGCAGGTTTTCTACCAGAGTGTTCAATTATATCACGAGTTTCCGTCCTGTTCATTCGTCCATTCTTTGCTCCTCATACCAGCCTGCGAGGAACACTGCTGCCGGTAATTTTAACCTTCCTCCCACGAACAACGTCTATGGAAAACGGCGTCTGCAGTTCGTCGGTACCAAAATCTGGAATAGATTGCCCCAGGATATAAAATGCGCTATTAACTTTCCTCTGAAATTAAAAAAAAAAACACTTCCTTGCAATCCTTAATGTGTCTCCGTAATAACATTAATTGTAACAAAACTGCTCAATTATTGTATATAAGTATCACTACGTCCAGTGAAAGTTTACTGCGTAGTTGATATTCCTCATTGCCTTTCTTTTGTTTGTGTATAAAAATTACATGTTTCAGTTATCTTACCCAAGTTCGAATATCTGAATATATATCTGAACAATGCCTAACCTTCTTTACTATACCCGCAATACTTAGCATCTCGTATCCTGGTTCAATGCCTTGTTTTATTGTTTTGCAACATGTGCTATTGTTGTCTTGTGCTATCGTTTGGATACTGTGACATTTTGTATCGCATCATTGGACCTTATTCTACCCTTTGGCTATGGGTCCAAACAGTTCTTTGATCTATCACGTTGGAATTGAAAATAAAGTGAAGTGAAATGAAAAATGAAATGAAATGAGTAGTCATATGTAACTTCTGTTAATCATATGAAGTTTCTCGCCTTTCACCGCTCTCTAGAACTAAAAATAATTCGCTCTTTACATTTTTGTTCACTATTCTACATTACAGCGCAAGCCGCAGATGTAATTTCTAGTACGTATGTCTGACTAATGACTGAGGACTACTGTCTACTGCGTTGCCTGTTTACCAGAGATTTAATGACACTCAGAAAATCAAACTCAATAGAATACAACCTCGAGGATGGCACCAATCATTTTTTTCAATTAGAAACTTTTTGCGCTTATTTTTCATGCACTCCAACCACCCGCAACGTATACGCAGAACGTATACGTCAAATAGAAGTAGCCGATTTCTTAGCAAACCAAGTGCAACTCGTCAATTGACAGGAAACGTCAAAATAGGCGTGCTACCACTCGAAATCAGCAAAACAGGAACACTGCATACACTTTGCAGTCAACAATGCTTAAGTTTAGCGCGACAGAAAGAGGTTAGTTTTAATAAATGCGTGAGAAGAAAGGTTATCTAGAGCACTAGTAGCACCAGTTGAGGTGGCGGGGAAATTTTTCGTATAACTACTCCGCCCAATCAACTATTCTATCTATATTGGCCATGACATTGTCTTCGTTGTCTTTTTATATACAGTGAATCCACAGCCAGCATAGTTATCCGTAATGAAAGCGACAGAATCACAATGAGGATGTGAGGCCGAGAACCACAATCTCTCCTATGCTATACACTGCGTGTTTACAGAAGGTTTTCTCAGGGCCCTAAATTGCGAAGAATTTAAGTAGGAGTTAATGAAGAGTATCCTTATAACCTTGGATCCGCTGATGACATTGCCTTGATGACTAACTCAGTGAACGATCTACAGTTAATTATTTCCGAACTTCACACAGAATTCAGAATAGCGGGTCTGAGAATAAATATGCATTAAACTAAAGCAATGGGCCACAGCGTCGGCAGAAAACAGGGTCTTTCCCTATATGGAGAGACGAAAGAAGTTTTAAACGAACATGTCGACTTAGTACAGGTAGTCATCGTGGAGCCGAACTGTGAGAGCATAATAACTAGAAGAGCGGGGATGGGGTCGATCACATTGGGCAAGCATTCTCAAATGATGAATGGTAATCTGCCAGTAACCCTCAAAAGGAAGGTATATATCAGCTACATCTTGCCAGTACTTTCATACGGAACAAATAAATACCTGGAGGCTTGAAAAGAGGGTTCAGTCTAAATTGAGGACGATGCCTTTACCTTAAGAGAGGCGAAGAAAGCACATTGGATAAAGGACAAGCCGGGATAAGGATATAATAGTTGAGATCAAGAAGAAGGAGACAATAGCCAAGTGCGTAACACGTAGGCATGATGACCACTGGTCATTGAGGGTAACTGACTGAATTTCCAAAGAAGGAAATCGCAAAAACTGGAGACAGGAAGTTAGATGGGCGATAAGAATGAGATGCTCACAGGTATAGCATGACAAAAGAAAGCATAGGAGTGGGTCCATTGCCCTGCAGTGGGTGTTATCAGGCTGATAATGTTAATTATGATTATGAATTGATTTATTTTAGCAGTATCATGGTGCTTGACCCATGACAATTTTTCATGTTTCTGTCCCCTTGCCTTAGAGCGGGGCTACAATATGTCTTGAAGGCAGCACAAACGTGTATCAAAAGCAGCGGCCCAAGCCACGCATTCAGCACGTTGCCTTGTTGCAAGTGAAATTAAATAGCGGTTCTGAATATGGCGGCTGGTAGAAACAAAATGGTTACTGTTGCATACATGAAATTGCTTACTAGCGAGGCTTGCAGAGTCTTTTTTTTCTGTTATGCACCTAGTCTGCTTCGCGTAAAGTCATTTGACTGTTTTTTTTTCTTTTAAATCGAGCTCCGTGATAATTTGGACACCCTGTATATGATGACTCCTGCCCACGTCCGCAAGAAAAACAGTTCATCTCGCATGTTCTACGAATTAGATTCCATAGACATCAACATAAATAAATCTACTGCAAACTTGTAAGTGGTATTCCTAACGCATGACAAGCTTTCTCACGTCGAGCGCCTTTGAAGCGTGAATGATCAAACACGTAAACAGTATAGTAATTGAAAAAAATAACTTTGCTTACTTGTGCCTGGCATAGAAAACGGCCGGGACTGTTTCAATGGGACGAACACAGTGGCCACCACGAGTGTGCAGGAATCGTTTGCGGACGTGCCTGAAAATAAGGATAGTGTGTCTCACACTTCAGCGTTCAGTTTGTTTTCTTGTTTCTGTTCTTTTTTTGTGCACTGCAGCTTTCTCTGTCACACAATGGTAAGACAATGAAAGAATCAGTGTTGCCAGAAACTACCTTAGAACAAACTAGTACTCAACACAAATGAAGCACGAAAGAAGCAGAAACACAATTTTACCCATGGTAAGAATTATTTTAAATATATATTAAAAATATCACTTCAAATTGATGGGGAGTTTGAAAATTCACTTGATTGTTTGTTGCAGCGAAATTATGCGCCGCTTTGAAGGAAAGCACAGAGTTTCTTCTTAGCGTTGTCTCCAAAGTAGCGTCAATTCGGTTAAAATCACGTTGGCCAGCGCATGACTAAAGTTAGTTTTTGATGTCTCAACGTATGCTTGACTCCAACACTCAGTCTTAGATGTGAGCACGGGGTCGGGTCAGTGGAGGCGATCTTCCCCCAAATCACCTAAACGAGGCGTAAAATCTGGCCTATACACATACTTGAAGTGGTTGACGGAGGCACTGCGATGAGCTTTCTTCTAGTGTATTTGTATAAGCCACCGCAGGTTGCATATACAGTTTCAGCACATCTTTATCTTGCGCAGCTTGCACCGCTATTCAGTGACAACCGTCACGTGATGAAAATTTATGTAAAATGTTAAAATTGCCACGGTGAAGCAAACTTTACAGACACGACGGTACGGCGCCCATACCGGCTTGTTTCCGTCAGATATAGCGTTATTGTTTTTTGGACAAACAGCTCAGATTTAAGTCTTTCGATAAATATTAGTTAGTCAGTGGTCACCAGCGTAACCATACTTGAATGCGCAGTGGGCTTTTATTGGCCATCATGGTGGCTTACTTAGGCGAAAAAAAAATGAACTCGTTTCTTGCACTAAGGCTACAATGAAATTACACCTTCCCGATTTTCTACCATACGCGCTTCAAGTTGTTCTGCAATGCCCTGAACTGCAAATAGTTTGGCCTTTCTGGCGAGAAGAGGAAAGACTGGAAGCCTGTTCAAAGTAGTCGCACAATTTTTTTTCGTTTAAATATACCGCGTCGTAGCAATAAAATTTTTTATATATTCGATTGTAACGTTAATCATAGAGCTTTGATGGTAATATCAACCTAAACTGTGATATTCTATGTGCATGGCACTTGTTTGGTCAGTGCGCAGCCACAGTTTCTCTCTTTGTGTGTGACAACAAACACCACAGTGCAATGCAAAAGACGGAATAATTTGTTGTCTCTTGTTTTAAAACGGTGATTTGATCTTTCAACAACAACTGTCTTATTTCATGTTTCCTCATTCATAAAAGTACAAGCAAGATGTATCTGGTGTATACAACGTTGAATATGTAAGGTGTAGATTAATCGTGAAAAAGAAGATTGTGGTTAAACTTTAATATATTTTTTTTCTAACTTAAAGGGACACAAGTAGAAAAACGGAAGTTTCCTACTAAATGTAGTCCTGCGCAATCTTATCACCGCAGCTCACAATGACCTCCTGAGTTACGAAACCAGGAACTACGCAGAGTACTCGACAAAACGTTGTCAGTTTATAAAACACGTGGCAATCATGTCGACACACATGCCCATGCATGGGGCCTTGTGAAAAACATTCTAATTGAACTCTGCTTGATAGAGCATGAGTCTCGGTCATCTATATGTGGCTTAAGACGTATCGATGGTTAGTATAAGCAGAGAAGGAAGAAGTGGGCATGCTTTAGAATAAACTTGGCGTATGAGCCAGGCCACGTCTCCTAGTACTAATAGCGTCACTCAAGTCGATGGGATGAGGACCTGCTAGCCTATCAACCAGTCACTCATCATCGACGCAGTTCTCTACAAGACGCTCTGACACCGAATCGACTACCGAATCATCTCCTAGCCATACACAGCGACCAGCACCATGGCAGAACCGTCAGGAGAGCTTGTCATCTTCAAGTACACTAGATCAGTGAACGATGGACCCGCACAGGACTGGTTCATGCTATTCGAGCTCCACGCTGCCGCTGCATCTTGGTCAGAACAGAAGATGGTAACAAACTTCAGCGAATACGTAACCATTGAGGCATCGAAATTTTACCTGACCCACAAATTCAAGAACTATCAGTCATGGGCGAAAAATCAAGGAGAAAGTGATCGTCCAATTTGAAGAATGTAATGACTGCGATAAAAACTCGTTTACAACCCGCCATCTGAAGGCAATCTATCTCAGTTGTTAATACCCCCAGCAGTCTTCACGCATCGGAAGACCCAAAATGAGCCCGAAAACCCCTTTCCGACAAAACCAATCAAAACATCCACTCAATGAAAGACATGCAGATCTGCTTCCATAAAGGGTTAATCTTCCATCACGTTTTGCTACTGCACAAAATTTTACCTTCACGTTATTATAGCACGAGAGGACTCGTGTTACAGAACCGCCAGTCTACCGTGCTCCCAGTTTCGAACACTTGGTCCATCACCTGGTTTTCAGTCACTTGAGCCTTCGGTTGCTCACTTCGCCAACCTCACGCCTCACACGCTCACTGCAGTCGCGATAAAGCTGTCGAACTTGGAAGATATTCAGTCTAGTCCTGGACCTACCAGCGAGAGTCATGCGCCAGAACAGCTCTCATTGTTAGTTGCAGAGAAAGGTGGCGATTTTCAACTTAACTTTGACCACACCACGCTTGCTGCGGTGTCACGGTTCAGTGCGCAGGCACCTGGAAATTCAAAAGCAGCCGGCTCAGAAGCACCACCCCTCACAGAGTGTCGGGTGCCAGAAGCCTCAGTAATGAACGGAGTCGCAACGCCACAGATATTCCTCTACTCAAGCCTATTCTGCACAATTCACTGCCCGAAAATTTTTGCAACGGCTGCCAAGTGAGCACTGCATCAGTTTGCCATAAAAATCATCGTTCTCTTCAAGAAGGGCTACATATTCAAGATGTCTCGCTCACGAAATAAAAGTATGAAATGTAGTACATTTTCGCAAGGGACGTCGAGTAAGTTTTCTCCAGCAGAGGTCACGACTTACTCGACGTTCCTTGCGAAAAAGTCCAGCATTTGATGCATTCCTTGTTGAAAGCGAGATATCTTGGATATATCGTTGCTTTAGTTGAATAGCTTGCAAATGCATTTTATTGGGCTGTGAGCGGTATTTCGATGACTGTGGTTGTGCTTTTCTGGAAACATATCGTTTAGCTGTGTGATTTGCTTGTGCTCGCCCTGCTGGTGTTGCGAAAAATGCTGAGGTGGCAGCCCTTCTGAAAGAGAACGATGTTTTTCTCGGCAAATGACGTTGTGCTCACTTTCTAGCTGTTGCACTGATTTTCGGGCAGTGAATTTTGTAGGATAGGCTTGACTAGAAGAACATCTGTGGCGCTTGTGACTCTGTTCATTATGGAGGCATCTGGCACCCGACACACTGTGAGGGGTGGTGCATCTGAGCCTCTTGTGTTTGAATTTTCAGGCGCCTGAGCACTGGGCGGTGACACCGCAGCAGGCGTAGTTTGGTCGAAGTTAAGTTGGGAATAGCCGTCTTTCTGTGCAACTAATGATACGAGCTGTTTTCGCGAATGACACTGGACAGTAGATCCAGGGCTTGGCCTAGTATCTTCCGATTTCGGCAGCTTTATCTGGACTGTAGTGAGCGTGTGAGGCGTGATGTGGGTGAAGTGAGCAATCAAAGGCTCAAGTGACAAAAAACCAGATGGTGGGGCAAATATTTGAGACTGGAAGCACAGTGCACTGGGCCGTTACGTAACACGAATCTTATGGTGCAGTAATAACGTAAAGGTAGAATTTTGTGCCGTAGCTAAACGCAATGGAAGATTAACTCTTCAAGGAAACAGATCTGAATGTCCGTCAGTAAGTGCATGTTTTGATTGGTTTTGTCGGCATGTGAATGACCGGCTCTTTTTGGGTGTTCCAATGCGTGAAGACTGCTGGGGTTTGTGACAGCTGAGAGAGATGGCCTTCAGATGGCGGGTTGTAAGCGAGTCTTCATCGTAGTCTTCTAATCTTCAATTCTTCAAATCGGACGATCATTTGCTTCTTTATTTTAAATGCGAGGCATTTTTAGTGAACTTCGGCGACGTTAAGCGTATCTATCTATCTATCTATCTATCTATCTATCTATCTATCTATCTATCTATCTATCTATCTATCTATCTATCTATCTATCTATCTATCTATCTATCTATCTATCTATCTATCTATCTAGCCAGTTTTACGAATGTGACACGCTGGACAATACATGAATAATGTCACAGTCCCGTCGCGTACGCCGTCAAACACTCCCTGCCCGACAGTGGCACATACCCACGGGCGAGCATGTGCCACTGGTATGCGGGTATGTGTCATAGGTGATCGACAGTATCTACCCAGGAACGACGAGAACACACACGGGATATTTTAACGCGTGAGCGTTAAGCAATACCCGACATCGGTAGTGTCGGCCCAATGAAGGTATAGAATAAATGTCACTGTTAAGAAAAACCTCACATGGTCAGCGTTGACCCCTCGACGAATGCAAATAATTAATTTCAGGGTTACAGCAGGAATCGAACACAACCTTTCTGCGTGGCAGTCAAGCATTATGCGACAGAGCTATGCCAGGTCTCGAAACTACATTTGAAATAGATGCTAATCTTCGTTGAACGTCAATAGTGGTTGCAGTTGTGCGCACCCATATTTATAAACATTACATATGTACTTCTTTGATACAGCCCTCACGTCGAGTCAGCGTCAATTGTGGTGTTGATTTTGTAAAAGTCTCAAGGGTCTGGATCTTCGCAAGCATCAGCGCTTCATATCAGATTCTGGTGTTGCTAATACGCATGTTCCAGTTGGCATCGTTGCACAAGTGCAAACAACTGGTTATATAAACATCTGTAACTCTTCAACATATGCCTGTACGTGCGACATTGGAGCATATATTTAGCGTCATATCATGGCGTGTCACTAAATAAAAATATTGCAACACAGTCACCTTTCCTCCGCATGCTTCGCATAACGTCGATTTCCAGGTATGTGAGATATGCCGAATGTTTTTTCGTCATGACTCATAGTTATCGATTATGTGGTTCAGGTAAATTTTAGATACCTCAATGGTTACATATTCGCTGAAGTTTGTGACCATCTCCCGTTCTGACCAGGATGCAGTGGTGGTGTGGAGCTCGAATAGGTTAAATCAGTCCTGTGTGGGTCCTTCGTCTGCTGAACCGGTGTACTTGAAATGTCAAGGTCTTCTGATGGTTCTGCCACGGTGCTGGTCAATGTGTAGCGCTAGGAGATGATTCGGTAGTCTATGTATGATCAGGGTGTTTTGAACCCCGTCGACTGGGAGACGTAACCTGGCTTCTTCTTCTTCTTCTTCTTCTTGTTCTTATTCTTCTCATGGCTCTTACTCAATGCAGGGGATTCGCCGAGTGTTAAGCGAATTTTTTGTGTTTATTCGCATTACTACTCGTATAAGCTGGCTCACACGCCATGTTCATTCCGAAGCATCTTGCGCACTGCTTCCTTTTCTGCTTCTACTAAGCATCGCTACGATCTAACGTCACGCACACAAACACTCATATATATATATATATATATATATATATATATATATATATATATATATATCGAACGTGCTGTTTGGAGCTCGTTGCTTTCATTCCTGCTCACGGCAAGTTATTTTTTCACCCACTTTTTTCTACTTACTTACTTTACATTGGTTTTAATAACTTGCCCTGTACATTCCTTGCCGTTATTGTCCGTTAGATCACACAATTATTGTGTCAGAACATGGAAAAATAGGCAATTAGTTATACACTCCTTTTCTATATATGTTATATATATATATATATATATATATATATATATATTGTTTTTGAACATTTCACGCGAAAATTTGTCTTCGAATGAGGTTGTTACAAATTCTTAATTATTGTTGTTTTGAAATTATTGATGCGTACATGTGCTGATGTCACTCGTAAGTGTATAAGCGTATGCAAGCATGCATTTGTTAGGGTTGTGTGCGAATGTTCGTTCAGGTACACTATGTACACTCTAAAAGTATTGAACGAAATGTAGACGGCATATTCACACGTAAACAATGACGTGTTCCCACAGCTGGTGGAGCTGGTATATGTGACAGCACATGGGTAGCGGAAAAAAGTACTCGTGGTCTTGTCCGCCTGGCGTGGGATCCGATAATCCAGATTATGGGTTATAACTTACCGTATATACTGCCGTTCTACAAACTTTGCGGTGGACGGGTGAATGCTCCTTGAAGATCAACCTAAGCCGCTTACAGCTAAGAACAACTTTCCCTCTACTGCACCTTTCTTGTTCCTTTAGATTGGAACCTCTAGACATCCGTTTAGATTGTGCCGTGGCAGTTGACTCTCAGGGATCAATACCAGCTACACTTTACGAAAGTGTTCACTTTCATTCGTTTATCTTAAGTGTTTTGTCCGGTAAATCCATAGGCCCGGTGATTGTCACGAGATAGAAAGAAGAAGAGCACATTCATTGAACGAAGAGAGGAAAGTGGCTCTGATGGGATGGCCAGTTGGAGAAGTTAGATGCACTGCTTAAAAATGATCGAGCTACGCAATATATTTTTGCGATAGCGCAACTCATGAGGAAATTACACACGTATACCGTCAAACTCGCCTATGTGATAGGCTTGAATTAGCTGGCGCGTGGCCTGTTAGTGCTGCTTGCCAACTACCTCTTAACGCTCAAAGTGGGGCACGCAGCCACAGTTTTTTAAGCAGTGTATTTCTTTCTTTATCACTCAACACGAGACAAGAGTTTCGCTTAAATGGTATCGCAGCGGTAGTTAACTGCACCCTTCTACGCTTGCCAATACTCTTTTTAGTGGCGAAGATCCTTATGGCGTGGGTCTGTCGCTCCTCCTCTTCTGCATGTATGTATGTATGTATGTATGTATGTATGTATGTATGTATGTATGTATGTATGTATGTATGTATGTATGTATGTATGTATGTATGTACGTATGTATGTAGCCACCGGTGGCATATACCCGCTCTAGAGCTGGTATGTGCCGTAGGTATTGCGAGATGGGATATGGCGGTACTAGAGTGTTCATTAGATGTACGCATGGATGGGCACACGGACAGACGAATAGACAGACTAGCAGATGGAAGAATGACCGGACAGACGGACAGATGCATGGATTGACGCACGGATGGTCGCGCTGACGGACGGAAGCATGAACTAACGGTTAGATCGAAGCACGAACGGGATGATGGGCGCTTCGCTCTACTCATCATTTCCTCTGTGGATATGCTGTGATTTTTTTTTCACTTATATATGTACAACACTAAGCTATTGAATCATTGTTAAAAGTAAGTGCTTTTTTCTATCTTTGATTCTTGCTTTCTTAGTTACGCGGTAGCTACTTTTAGAATGCGCTGTTCGTATATTCAGTTGACTTCTTGTTGCATTGCTACCGCCTTTAGTTCTAAAATTAGTTTATCTGGTGTGAGTTTGCCCTCACCTTTCGGCATAATTTTGTAGGATTAAACTTTACTGAAATATAAATAGCAAGAAGTGGAATTGCCTACTTTTTTTTCCTCTCAGTCCTATTATTTATTTTCACGTTTGGCGCTACATCATTGTGTCCTTCCTTCACTTGAAGATAGAATATTTGAAATAAAATGCAAATAAAATGAGATATTGGGCTCTGATCCAAAATTCTGAAGCAGCAATTCGAAGTGGCAAGGCATACAATGAATTCAAGAGAGGAAGAAGATGGGCACAAGAATCAAAGCTCCCAAAAGATATCAAGAACAATAAAACACTACGGAGCACCCATAACAGTGCGCCTTTCGCAAAGAAAGATGGCGTGCTCTCCAGGTTTAATAACTGCAATTACACGCACACGACTAAGAACGACGCTAACGGAAGCAAAATTATGATGTCATTTTCATCAAAAATGAGTATTAAACCATGCATTCAAATCGTTCGTTTTCTTTTGCGGGGTAATAAAAGCCCCAGTCAAATGTTGTAATCTGCAGTAGCACAATACAAATCTCGCTACTCAATACTGAAACTATTTGGCCAAACATATTTCAGCCACAATTTAAATTTCAAGAATATAGAATACACGAACTCACTGACAAAAAAAACTGATTAGGCTTCACCAGAGTTTACGCATAAAATGAGTGTTTTTTTTTAGTTGCATTTGAAGTGAGCGTTGCTGTTTTAAATGCGAAGCATTTCTTAGCGACCTTCAGAAACTTTGAGCGTATCTATCTATCTATCTATCTATCTATCTATCTATCTATCTATCTATCTATCTATCTATCTATCTATCTATCTATCTATCTATCTATCTAATCTATCTATCTATCTAGCCGCCTACTACTTTTAGCTCTCTTGGCCGTTTCAATTGTGGTATCAGTACCGAACTTAGTATGGCATAACGTATGAAGAACATAACGTATAACGTATGAAGAACATATTTCACTAGTCATAGCATTAAAATCATGACATGTATGTCATGAATTTCATGATTTTCATTTCTTTGTCCTGCAGCTCTTGCGGTGGTTTGGTTCACATGACATCTTGCAAAACTCGTATGGTATAGAATGATTGCAAGGCAAACACAATCGATATACCCTAACATAAAAATCATGGCATGTGTGTCATGTAACAACATGACTACATGCCATGCTTATGATGCGCTCGCGGCCGTTTTGCTAGCATCCGATACACCAAATTTGGTATGACAGTACGTCAATGGATGACGAAGGTATGCGACAGGTGCAAACATGATATTCATGGGATGCATGCCATGTGAAAACATGACTACATGCCGCAGTCAAGGTGCCATTACAATTCGACGGGACGCGATGCGCATGTTTACCGGAGTTCATTTTGTCGCGTAACGCCGGCGTTGCCACACCAGGCGCCGGTACTGCCATATACTCGCAGGCACGCGCCACGTTGCGTTGCTTCGACGCATGCGCGTTTCAGTGCGTCCGGCGTCCCTCCGTCACCAAAAAAGAGAGACGCAGTGTTGTCTGAGTAACGCATTGGTGCGAAATGCAGCTTGTCGCATTTCGCACCGGTTGCCATTGGGCCGCGCCGACGGACGCTGGTCGCGCCTTGCGTCAGACTATAGAGTGCTCGCGTTTCGCCAACGTAGCGTCGCTGTGCCCAGTGTGCGCGTGCGTCAACGCTACATCGGAGTATCTTTCGCCCTTCATGACGCACTCGCGGCCGTTTTGCTGGCTCCACATAAACCAAATTTGGTGTTAAGTGGCGCCAATTGACAACGAAATATATGACTGGTGCAAACATGATAATCCTGACACCCGTGTCTTGTAAGAACATGTCAACTCACCACGCTCATTGCGTACTCGCGGCCGTTTCGCTAGCTCCACATATACTAAATTTGGTATCACTGGACATGAATAAATGATGAAGGTAAAGGTCACATTCAAACATAATAATCATGGCACGGAAGTCATGTATAGCATCATTTACCTTCAGCTCGTCAGGTTGTGTTGATTTTAAAGTGGCATATCAACATTTTTTATTCGTGCTTCGCATACCATATATTCCCACTGTGCGTAGGATCTGCCAATTTTTTTTGAAAAAGAAATGCGCCATTATGTTTTTGTTAAACAATATAAAGATGTATTCTATGCTGTGGTTATAGGGGTGCTGCTTGTTAAGGAGTAGCGAGAAAATATTTGACTGTCTTCGCGAAAATTTCGAAATATTTCACAGTATAGCAAGACAAAAAAACATGACGCAGCCTTTTATTTCTTCTAGAGGGTGAAAACGAAGCGTTAAAACATTGGACACTCAAGCGTCAGACGCGCTGCTAGAAAGAGCACACGGTTGCACCTGCTTTTTTATTTGTACATCACCTTGGCGATACCACTTTGCGCAGTTTGGCTACCGAAACTCTGAGTGGTAAGAAGTGAACAAAAAACTAAAAAGGCCAAAGATAAAATATTCAATACAGCCTTCGACCCTGGATGCTGCTTCCACGAGGCTTCTTCTCGGGGATTTTACCTCGACCTCTTTGTATTCTGGCATCGCAATTTTGCTTGCTTTACCCTCAACCTTATTTTACTAATGCCGGTGAATGTGAGGGCACAATAGCCTGCAGATATTCTTTGTTTCCGCCTGTTTGAATTCACAGGCGAACAGTGAGTGAGAATGCGCGTGGCTTTCTGTAAGGAAGACGTTGCTTTCTGCTGAAATCATCCGTAAGGAAAGTTTCGCCTCGGTCATTTTGCGTTTTAGATTCAAATGAAAGTACCCACTTCTTTCAGCTTGTTCTTTAGAATAGGGTAGTTTCCATTGCTGTAAGCTTCAGAATTTAGGTGTGGTATGGTATGGGGAACTTTATTATTTAGAACCTTGGTGACACTATTCATTTTTCAGGTGACGTTAGCTCGTAGATTTTCAACTTACTTGTGAAGTAGTCAGTGTGAGTAATATTTTCGAACTACAAGTGAACAACGCTAAGTCGTTTGAAAGTTTGCTACTGCAAAATATTCTCACGCTTTAAGCTGAGTACTGTAAAATAGGAGGTGAGGGAATTAAAAAGGCTAGTTGTGTGCTTTGTACAGAAAGAGAACACCATAAAAAAAGATAGTTTTTTGTATGTATTTAGTCTCACACGTAAAAGCGTCATGTGTTGCATCTCCAACGAGTGTCTGCTTTTCAGCCGATCGGCTCGATAGAACACCAAAATGGTTTAGACCAGGTTTTCCATCAGTGGCGTAGTTGACAGCTCATTCACATAACTCAACTGACTCCCGTAGGCAGTAATAAAACTGTTACTGCTACAATTTTCTAATGGTCGACGACCACCACCATTACTGTTGTTACTGCTACTAATTATGTTATCACTAGTTCTACTACTAATGACACTACTTCTCTTCTAGCAATGCTAATTGTTAGCCTTGTAACATAGTACAACACTTTCTTTTACACAAGCGGCGACGATGAACTTGTTGGAAACTGCAACTACTTACACCTCAGTTACGCCAACTTATATTGACATCTATTTAAAAGACACTTAGTGATTGTCGATCAAGGTGTTTATGGATACTGTTCAGGGGCTTCGTTCGATACAAGTGTAGATCCGAGTGGTTTGAACGCTTTTCCATAGATGGGCGAACTTGTGAGCATGCTGTGTTGCTGGCTCCAGCAATATCCCGCGTGCCTTCACGTTCCTTCTCTTCAACTTTCCAATATACTAATGTACTGCTCCCAGATTTTTTGTGTTATTTCTATTGAAACTGTTAATATGAAAAAACGAAGGAATGACATGTGACCATTTTGATTCTGCTTCAAAAATTTGCATAAATATTGTAGGAACTAGAAACTTTAACAACGTGTAACTTCATATTTGTTTATCACGCTGACAACGTTCTTTTTTTATTCTTTGTTCTTCTACGCGTTTATCTCTTGTAAAACCACGAAGTGTGCAATGAAACAAGCAACTCTCCATTGCCCTTTGAGGCCGTCCCGGTACTGAAGCAAGCGGCGATAAAAAACTAAATTATGTTTTACTTGTGCATACAAAGCATGCTGCCGCTCTAAAGCAGTCTGAAAATTGCCGGGAGACACCTTCGTTCCGCGGGGCTAAAGAACGTATTCTGTGGCCCCACAGCATTGTTCTAGGGGCTAAGGTACTCGGCTGCAGACTTTCAGGCCGCGGGATTGCTTCCTGGCTTGGGTGGCTGCATTTCCGATGGCGCCGAAAATGCTGTAAGCACGTGCTCAGATTTGACGGCGTGTTACTGGAACCCAGGTGGTCGAAGTTTTTGAAGTCTTCCACTACCACGTCACTTATATTTATATGATGGTTTTGGGATGGTAAATCCCACATATCGAAGTTTTTGAAGTATTCCACTACCACGTCACTTATAATTATATGATGGTTTTGGGACGGTAAATCCCACATATCGTCATAATCATCCTTACCATCATCACCGTCATCATTACCATCATCAACATCATCATCATCTAAACTGTTGGCCGATAGACAAGGTTTGCATAATACAAGATACTATTATTTAAAATAATTTCTTCCTTGCACCCAAGAACAACCGTAGGGTATTTGTGTAAGCGCACGCGAAAATAGAACAATACAAATTGACGATACAATGAATACAGCCTTCAGGAAAAAGTACTAAGTGAAAAAAGCGAGAACGCAGTGACAAAAATAAATCGGCGCTATATAGTAAGAATAGAAAAGACAATACGAGAATCATGGAATAGGATTGAAAAGTACTTTGGAATATGTACAGCTATACAGTGTTTCTGAAAGGCGGAAAAATAAAAAAAAACTCTCAAGCATGTCCCCGAAAGTGAACATGGTTAAGTGCGAATACACGGGGTGATACTATGAGGGGTATTTTATTAATTCACACTATATATCTATTAATCACACTATGGTGCCTTTATGGTGTAATGGTTCCTGGGAATCGCAATTTGATCACACGGGGGAGTTTACGTTAACTGACTGGCGAATGCCAACGGATTTTAACTTTACTCCCCCTCACGACCCGCTCTCGACGGGAGACTGAGAGAGAAGGCGGGTGCGCCAGAGAGAGGGGTGTGCGCGCAGCTGCAGCGAGCGAGGAGAGTGGAGGAGCGAGCGAAGGGGGAGGGGGTATAAGGCGCGTTGCTGACACCGATATCAGCGTCGCGTCCGTGGCTTATTCGGTAGAACGTCGCGCTGCGGCCCGCCAAGTCCTCTTTCTTTTAAAGATAGAAGACTGCGGACGCCGCCAACGGCGGTGGATGGTTTGGGGTCGCTTATAAAGTGTATTCACACTTAAAAAAACTGGGCCTTGCGAATACTTATGGTAAAACAGTGCAGAGCTGAGATAAGAAAAGACATTGAGAGTTCAGGAGAGAACCAATGAGGATATTTACGATGGTTAGGTGTATAATGCAGAATACATTTAAGCATGCCACTTCATACATGCTCCATTAACTGCTCCACTTCGTCATCAACAGTCGGTTTGTCAGTAACCTGTGAGCAATGAATGGCTGGCAAGTATGAGTAAAATACCATGCAGTCACCTCTCTTCAAAACACATATTTCAGATTGATTAAAATAGCTGTGGTAGCTCGTTGTTTTGGCGTATACATATAATTCTACATTAAGTGACGGGTGGAATATATGTTAGGTTGAACAAAAGATATGTTAGAGTGTGACACATCGACTGGTTAATCGTTTGACAGACCGAGGTGTAAGACGTTGTCTCTGCAACTGACGATTGTGTTCTGTTGCATTTGAGAATTAAACATAAGAAAATCCAAGAGCCTGCACTTTTTCTCAATGAAGTATTCACAATGAGAAAAGCTAAGTGTGCTCCAGGGAATTACAGGCACATTGAAGTCACCAAGCCCACTATGAGGCAATATCACATGTTCAATGGAAGACATGACATTTTATTTCCAAGGACCGACTGACCGATGTTCAACTGCTGTTCACGTGGAACCCTTCTCCACTTCTGTCCTCAAGGTTCTTACTTGAGTATTTGCTCTACCACTAAGATCTGCACCAGCGGCGGCTCCAGGCGGGCTCACACTCGACACCTTCAACGCATACCGCAACGGCCCTCCTACTCGTCGTGGCTTAGCACCCCAAAATTTCGTGCTTTTCTGCCAGCGACGGCCGGGGATTGGCGTGACGCTAGAGCGCCATTCATTTTCGGGGCTAGTTGCTTCGGCAGGTGAGTTGTTACACACTCCTTAGCGGATTCCGACTTCCATGGCCACCGTCCTGCTGTCTTAAGCAACCAACACCCTTCATGGATTCTCACGAGCGTCCCGACTCGGACGCCTTACCCTGGCATTTGGATCATCCCAAAGTGCCAGTCCTATTACCAAAAGTGACCCACTTGGCACTCTCATCGCAGCGGGAGGCTTCAACCCAGAAGGCCTCCAGTACAGCCATTGAAAGTTTGAGAATGGGTTGAGGACGTTTCGACTCCGATGCCTCTAATCATTCGCTTTACCAGGTGTTACTGCTCTCCCATCGAGCGTCAGCTATCCTGAGGGAAACTTCGGCGGGAACCAGATACTAGATGGTTCGATTGGACATTACAAAACAAGGCACGGGAATCACTGCATGGAAAACAGAAACATCCAATTAACATTTTTTTTCTCGGCGCTCTAGGCTTATTTCTAACCAGAACGATTCTTCGAATGACTCCAGGTTTTTTATTCTAACAGATTTTAGTGAACCGTCAATGGCAATAGGCATGCAATAGCCTTTCGTTTTGTTGCACTGAAATCTCGGTCGCCATGAAACATGGTGGAGGTCGGCAGTAAAAGTCAGACGAGGGGATTTCAGGACCCCGCCTGGTATCAGAACTAGCGATATTAAGAAAAGACGACGAAAGAACATTAGCCAAAAACTCATTTGTCTCAGTTCGCACACCCCGAGCATTCTGGTAGAGAAGGACTGTGTTACACGGCACTATCGACACTAGGCACTAGCTCAGATGGATGAAGCATGTCATAGCACAAAACCCCATGAAAAGACTTGAAGAGGCCTCCCAGAGACCACATCGAAGGGTCATTCAATCGCTATAGGGGTTGCTCCTTAAACTCAATCTAGAAAGAAGGCTAGGTCTAGAACTTATTTTGAAGGCGCTGACAAGAGAAGGGAGATAGATTCATCTACTCATGATGAAACAAGCGCTATGATGAAACAAGCGCTAAAAAATACGCACACTGAGAAAAGACGCAGACTTTGTCCTCTATGAGTATGTGTATTTTTTAGCGCTTGTTTCATCATGAACATTTACCAACACGCCCAATTGGCAGTCATTCTAAACATTACTACTACTGCTGCTGCTGCTGCTGCTGCTACTACTACTACTACTACTACTACGGCTACTACTACTACTACTACTACTACTACTACTACTACTACTACTACTACTACTATTAATAATAATAATAATAATAATAATAATAATATATTATTATTATTATTATTATTATTATTATTATTATTATTATTATATTATTAACATCTAGACTCTCGTGTTGTATGAACTAGCAGCCGTAGTTTTCTTCCAGCGTGTATGTGCAAGGTCACTATCCGTTCGTTTCTTCGATTGCTTCGCCGCCACTGAAACAGGAAGCGAGAAAAATATATGTCGTAGGAGGCATCGTTAAAAGTCGCACTTCGCGCCCTTCCCTTCATTGCCACCCACTGAATCAGCATTTTGTCGTCTCTACTCTTCGAAAAAAGCTTCATCAACAAGCAGGCGCATGTGGTAAGTCAATAAGAACCGTGCAAATCTGCCTTCTTTTTCTACACGTTTATTTTCCTTGAGCGCATATTCTAGGAACGCTGGTATTACCTCACTATTCTAATTTCTATTTTCAGTTTCCCGCTTTGTTGTCACAGTACCTTTTTTATTGTGTGAGCTCGCTGAAGTTCGACGTTTTGGCTGCATTTTGTTTATTATTAGACAGTTGCTTCTTGTTTCCGCGTGCCCTTTTCTATCCTCATCTGTATAAGACAAAGTCAAACATCCGCGAGAGTCATCTTGCCTTTTTCTGAAGCATTGCTGCGAGTCTAAACAAATACGCAGGAAATTCAACGCTGTTGGTTGTCAGTTAGTTGCTGACAGTTCTGTGTAGTCTCTAGGAGTGCCCTGACGTTTTTTGCTTTCTTGAAGGAGTCATCAGACGCGCAGGTTGGGTAGTGCGCAGTCGGGAAGCCTACGGGGCAAAATATATCTCTAAGGCATGCTGCGCGTTGCTGCTAGAGCATCATCGGCATGTAAAACGCGCTACTCGCATTACTTAGGCTCAGAAAGAATGCGCTTATTTGGCACTGGGTTTTTACGTGCAGTTCAAAAAAATTCGTAAAGAAATCCTGAGTAGAGAAGTTTCAGAACAAAGGCAATGCCACACACAAATAATCGTGCTTTCAAACAAGCGAAACTGTAACTACAAAGGTTCGTTTTTTTCTGTAAGAATAAAATCAAAATTTTATCGAGTGTCTTTACTGAAAGGAAAGAAATAAGTAGTGTCTTCGCCAAAGGGAGGTATCGGTGAAAAGATAGCGGGCAAGAAACCTTTTGAGAAGAATTAAAGTAATAGTGGTTGCTTCGCTACAATCAACATAAGAACATCTCTATAGCAGCAACTAGGTAAATTTTAAACACCTTCGTATGTTGCGTTGGCTTTCGTGCGCAACTTACTATAAAATATAGACTCTGTTTGCTTAGTACTGTGGGAACTTCTCTAGAAACTATTCGAAATTTCAATGCCATTTATTGCCACTTCATATATAGTGTATTCTGAATGAGGGTGGGAACAATTTCTTGCTGTTAATAAACTAGCATTTGTTCATTTTTTTACTGCAACTCATTTGGAACATAAGTGCCTAAGAATTTTATACGTCTCATCCTTAGGTATAAAGTGAAGCACAGAAGTATAGTCCAGCGGAGACAAGTGTTGACTGCATAATGAAAGAATAAACTTAAATTTCCTACTGAAGCAAAAGAAATAGCTTATTTTATTTGATTTTGCAATAGTTGCATTAAAGTAATTGAGTGCACTCTGTGCATCAAATATTGAACCTAATCCTTAGATCTCAGGCAGAGTAACACATATCCTTACCTATCACTGTCTCTATGTGTCTAATAAATGCTTTCCAACACCAATATTCATGCCTCAGCGGATGTCGGTGAGTCTTTTGATAGGTGATTGTGTGTCTATTATTCTGATGCGGTATGGCGTCATTGTCTTGCGCGTGAACGCAACTAGTGAGCATTTCTCATATGACAGCTCCAGTCCTCGTTCTTGAAGGTAGTTTGACGTCAGTGTAGCGGCTGTCTGAAGCCTGGCTCGTACGTGTAGACGCGTGACCCCTGATGCCCAGATGCAGATGTCGTCCGCGTATATCGACAGATGTACGGAGTGTGGCAGCACGTCAACGAGACCGATGAGCGCAAGGTTGAAAAGTATGGTGCTCAGGACCCCACCTTGAGATACGCCGCGATAAGTATGATGTTGCCTTGTTGCGCCATCTTCTGTCTGAACGAAAAAGGTTCTGTCCTTCAAATAACTGTAGATCCATTGGTAAACGCGGCCTCCCAATCCAATGCTGCCCAAGGCGTCCAGGATGGTTTCATGTAATACATTGTCGTATGCAGCCTTAATATCCAAGAAAAGTGCTGCTGATAATCTATTTAGGCTCTTCTGCTGTTGTACAGACGTGACAAGATCAACAACATTGTCTATGAAAGACCGTCCACGTCGAAAGCCGGTCAAAGCATCGGGGTATATATTGTTATGTTTCAAGTACCACTCCAGGCGAGTCAGCACCATTCTCTCCATCACCTTTCCAAATCAGCTGGCAAGCATGATGGGGCGATAGGAGGCTATGTCCAGAGGCGATTTGCCTGGTTTGAGCAGGGGCACAAGGCGGCTGCACTTCCACGAAGGAGGAACCAAACGGTTGCTCCACGAGTCATTGTATACAGCTAGAAGCGCACGTCGAGCTGTTTGTCTTAGGTTAGCAAGGGCCATGAAAGTGACTCCATCGGGTCCAGGCAATGACGAGCGCTTGCATGCTGCCAATGCTGCCTGAAGCTCCTCTAGAGAAAAGATATTGTCCATCCGAGTGTCTCTGGACGCCGGCGCGTTTCGTAGGTTACTCATGTTGATCCCGGACCCCTTGTTTGCAACCCTGGCACAGAAGTCTTCCGCTACATCTATTTCATGCCGGCCTTGGTGGAGAGCAAGGCATTTGAACCGACGATTCTGTTGTAGCAATGTTTGAAGGCCGTGAATTATTCTTCATATTCGCGCAAGAGGTTTGTGGGGATCGAGCGACTCGCATAGTGACTTCCATCGTTGCGACTGTAGTGCAATGATTCGACGCTGAATCTTTTTTTGTAGACGTCTCGCTTCCCTCAAGTCGTAGATGGATTTCATGCGCCTATAACGTCGTTCGGCACGACGACGGATTGCGCGAAGTCGCTCCAACTCCACCTCATATTTGCAAAAATCTGGCAAAGGTCCACAATTAAACGTTGCCTCTTGAATAGCGGCCTTCATTAGACCTTCTAGGCTTTCAAGAAAACCTTCTTGGTTTCTCTCGCATTGCTTCTCTGTGGATGATTTGTACTTTGACCAGTCTATCCGTGAAGTGGGCGCGATTTGCAACTTGCTTAGCCTCTTGATTTTTATATAGGTGGGGATGTGGTCACTGCCATGCGTTTCATTGTCCGCAAACCACAGCACCTTGGTGTTTAGGCTACTTGACACAAAAGTTAGGTGGCAGCGTCACAATGTCGTCAGCAACGTGCAGCGCAGGTCTACGGCAGTTATCAGCGTCTCGATCTGTTGCGCCTTGAGTCGAGAAGATCCCGATGCGCTCACGGAGATTTATGATGGCACCGCATTACCGAAGGAAGTCCATGCCGATAATCAGCTGACGCGAACAGTCGCGAAGAACGAGGCAGCTGAGCACAAACGTTGACGCACGAATTTTCACTCTTGCGGTAGAGCGACCCAGCGGTGTTACAACGTGTCGTCCAGCTGTTCAAATTCACGTTCCATTCCACGGTGTGATCACTTTCCTGAGATCTTTCGCTAGCCTCCCGCTGATAATCGAACAGTCTGCACCAGTGTCTACCAATGCACTGACCTGAAGACCGTCAATCAGCATAGGTATGTCGAATGACACGCGGTTACTAGGTTCAGATGTGGATGTCGGCGTTTCATCGGTACTGCGATTATTCTCCGACGAAATGCCTTCGGCGTTGCATGCAAGCGTCGATGGGAGGTCTTCCGCACTTTGAGTCCCAGCGACCTTGCCCCCGAAGGCCGCTGCCTTCAGTTTTCCCGACGACGGCTCGGGGAGTGCTCCCGTGCCATCACCTCGAAACGTGGCCCAGTGGCTGCGGGTCTCCTCGGAGATGGTGACCGCGATTACCGTCGTGTAAAGGGTGCACGCTGTTGCACGAGATACTCTTCGATATCCCTTGGTCTTTGACCAAGTCGGGGACGAGGGGAATTGACGGAAAATCCGCGCAGTCCAAGTTGCCGGTATGGGCATTCACGGTAAATGTGACCAGCCTCACCGCAATGATAGCAGAGGGGTCGTCTGTCTGGCGTACGCCAGAGGTCAGACTTGCGCGTCGGTGCACGGCGACTATCGATGTCCAAATCAGCGTGCGCTGACTGAATCGCGACTGACGGCATCATTGTCTGGATCGGGACGCATGGCATTGTCTGGATCGGGACGTGCGGCACTGTCTGGATCGGGACGTGCGGCACTGGCTGGGTCGGGACTCCTCGACCAGAAAGAGGAGTGGCAGATCGCAAGGCTTCCGCGTACGTACGACGGCGGTTGTCAGTAGACACAGGAGGCGTTTCCGGATCAACCGACCTGGGCGGAAAACGATGGGCATGCAGCACCTGCTGGACCTCGTCACGGATGACACTGGTGATAGAACCAACATCGATTTGCCTTGTGCCGTACATCTTTTTTATTTCTTCCCAGCCGACAGATCGGATGATCTCGCGAATCCATTCGGGGCTCTTGCTCCCAGGGGTGGCGAAAATTTCGGGAGTAGAGGCAGCATTAACTTGACGGTCAAACAGGGCAGACCATTGGTGCAGTACTCGCTCCATTGTTGCCGCTTCAGTAAGAAACTCAGCAACACTTTTGGGGGGACTACGCACCAAACCAGCAAAAAGTTGTTCCTTCACACCACGCATGAGGTGGCGCAACTTATTTTCTTCTGCCATAGCAGAATCTGCTCGCTTGAAAAGCAGTGTCATGTCCTCGACGTACATCGAGACGGTCTCGTTGGGCATCTGGATGCGTGATTGTAGTGCACGCTCCGCCCGTTCGCGGCGGTCGGGACTCCTGTAGGTCTCCAGGAGGCGACGCTGGAACTCG
>WOVY01007063.1:0-85915 GCA_013436015.1 Rhipicephalus annulatus
AACACACAAAATTGCCAAGGAAAGTATAGAGGATGTCATTATAAGTCTTTGTAAGGTAAACAAGGAGAAAGAAAACTGGACGAAAAGATACATTGTCCTGGGCAGGGACCAAGCCTGGGCTCTTCGAAGAACGCGTCTGATACTCAACCAACTCGGCTACTACGGCAGCTAACCCTTGTCCACTTTGTGAGAAAACATAAGCACTAAACTTGAGAGCGTCAGTCAGCGCCACCAGTAGCCTCGACGGTAACTGTGTAACACTTTTGTTTCTTCCTTCTTTGTCGTCACATAGCACGTGATCTGATTATGATGAGACAGCTGACCAATAATCCTTCGCGTACCATTTCAAGGCAACAAGTCTGCCAGAATGAGATCATCGCTATGAGTGAAAAAGAAGTGTGCTTTACAGGAGCCCTGCAGCACTTTTTGAGCGTGGTCATAAAACGCTGCCGATCGGTAGTAGAGGCTCCCAGAACACGCAAGCCAAATATAGCGCAGTTCACGGCAAGGATTTGCAATAAATTATCAAAGTCAGCTAAAAATTGCTTGTGTTCTCGAGAACGAAAGAAGATGCTAATAAATCACACGCAGAAGGCCATCTATCAGGCATTGGCTGATTTGAACTTGGCGTGCTCGGTCGTTACAGAGATTACCACGAGAGGCCACGACTTGGCCACGCGTGCGCGCGCAATCACACGGCAAAATCCAAAAAAAGCCTTGTACTCGAAAAAGTAAGAAAAAAATTGCTGAGGGTACCGAGGAGCACGTATTGTATATTTTTTTGGCCCTGCAGCAATCACTGGCATTTGACCAACAGCGACAAGATATGTAAGCTTAGTTTTTGACTTCTACAGCATGCGCGCGTGTATTTTTTTATTAATGACAGCGAAGAGGCTGCTAAAAAATCCTTTTTTTGTCTGGCTATAACATTACAGAATCACCGCACGAAGCTCCTTTTACAAAAAAAGATGTTAAGCTTGTGTTGGGCCATGCGAAGTGGCTTGGCCACAATGCCGACAGGTTTGGTTGATTGAGACAACCTAATTTAATCTCATGCTAAATATCATCGTCACAAGTATCATTAGTAATCTATACAGACCAATACTCATCGATACTTCATGATACCAATTAGTCCGCTAGAAAAATCAGCGTATAGAGAACAAACCAAGTTTAAGCCAGTATATCGCAGCCTAATTGACTTGGGCTAAGCTAATTTATTGCGACTTGATGTCAATATTTACCCATTGATGCCAGTCAAGTGTGATTAGGCAAGTTTAGTAAAGATTATGTCTGAATACGCTAATTCGATTCAGGATAAGATGGCATAGACATGAGGCAGTATAAACGAGATTATGCTAAATTCTTTCGTATTGAGCGCGACTAAACGACGTCGAGTTGAGATAATCCTTAGAAGTTATATCTGTTGATTACTTGTTGACTAGCTGTTCGGATGACTGTCTATCTTCACCTTAGGCCATTCGATGAAATACGATGCGGCGTGAATAAGGTAATTCAAATCTTGAATATTTCAGTTTGAATAAGTTGATAATACCAAGCCAGTTGTTTAAGATAGTATGATCGTGATAGCGCAATGTGAAATACGCCGGATTAGGTTAATCTACATTAAAATATTCACGACCTAGTCAATATGAAGTGAGTTGATATTGTCTAGCCTGTTGGATGCCGAAGTAAGTCCATCCGAATTGAGCCAGATTCATCATCGTCATCGTCAGCCTTACTACATCTACTAGGACAAAGGCATCTCCCATGTTTCCGCCACTCAACTCGGTCCTGTACTTGCGGCTGCCAATATACACCCACAAGCTTCTTAATCTGCCCACCTAAAGTTCTGTCTCCCCCTAACGTGCTTGTATTCTCTAGGTATCAAGTTAGTTACCCTTATTACTAGCGGTTATCCTGTCTACGTGCTCCATGCCCGGCCCATGTCCATTTGCTCTTTTTGATTTCAACTAGGATATTCTTAACCCCACTTTGTTCCCTAATACACTCTGCTCTCTTCTTGTCTTTTAAGGTTACATTTACCATTTTGCTTTCCATTGCTCACTGCATCGTCTTCAATTTAAGCTGAACCCCCTATGTAAGTTTCCAGGTTTCTGCTCCATAGCTAAGTACCGGCAAGATTCAGCTGTTATAAATCTTCTTTTTAAGGCAGAGTTGCAACCTACCTGTCATGATTTGAGAGTGCTTGCCAAATGTACTCGACCTCATTCTTGTTATTCTAGTTACTTCAATATCGTGATTTGACTCCGTGGATATTAGCTGTCCTAAGTAGCCGTATACTTTTACAACTTCAATTATACTATTACCTATCTCGAAGCACTGTTCTCTTCCGAGGTTGTTGTATATTACTGTCGTTATCTGCAGATTAGTTTTAAGACCTACCTTCCTGCTCTCCTTGCCTAACTCTGTAATCATGAGTTGCAAGTAGTTCCTTGAGTTACTCAGCAATGCAATGTTATCGGAAAAACCCAGGTATCTAAGGTACTCTTCATTAACTCTTATACCTATCTGTTCCTAATATAGACATCTGAAAAGCTCTGTATTACGCGGTAAATAGCATTAGGGAGATTGTATCTCCCTGCTTTACATCCGTCTTGATTGGTGTTCTGTTTATTTCTTTACGAAGAACTATGGTAGCAGTTGATCCTCTGTAAATTTCTTCCATCGGTGTTTATGTATGCTTCGTCGGCGCGCTGATTCCGCAGTGTCTGCATCACTGCTGATATTTCTACTGAATCAAGCGCCTTCTCGTAATCTATGAAGACTAGGTGTAGTGGTTGCCATATTCTTAGCATTTCTCTATTACCTGATTGATATGATGGATGCAGTCGATTGTTGATAGCCTGATCGAAATCCTGCTTGTTCCTTTGGTTGATTGAATTCTAATGTCTTAATTCTGTTAGCAGTTACCTTTGTAAATAGCCTGTATACTACGGAGAGCAAGCTGATAAGCCTGTAATTCTTCAAGTTCTTGTTATCTCTTCTCTCAAGTGTTAAGATGATGTTAGTTTTCTTCCAAGATTCTAATACTTTTCCCGTCAGGAGACACCTCGTAGACAGGGTCACTAGTTTTTATAACACAATCTGTACTCCTTCATTCAGCAGATGTGATGTTACCTGATCCTCACCAGCAGTTTTGCCTCTTTGCGTGTTCTCCAAGACTTTTCTGACTTCTTCTTTCATTACTGGTTGGGTGTCACCTGGACAACTGCTAGTTCTTGTATTAGGGTCTTGGTTATTCTGGCTACTGTACAGATCTTTGTAAAACTTCTCCGCTAATTTAACTATCCTATTCATATTGATAGTTTTTGCCTTCATTCTCTTCTAGTGCATACATCCGATTTTTGCCTACCGCAGGTTTTCTCTTCACTGCCTTGACGCTCCTCCACTCTTCAGAGCATGTTCGATTCTTTGCATGCCATACCTTCCTACATCAGATACCTTACGCGTAATAATCATCTTCGAAAGAGAGGTTTTCATGCTTGGACGCTTCTTAGAGAGATACTTCATTTCCTGAGACAGCTTGGAAGTTTATTGTCCAACTACCGTACCTCCAACTTCCACTGCATACTCCGTAATGATACTTGTCAGATTATTATTCATTGCGACGATGCGGAGGCTGGTTTCCTCGATAAGAGTTGAGTACCTGTTCTGAAGCGAGACTCCAAATTCCTGTACTTTCCCTCTTAGTGCTAGCTTAGTAATTGGCTTTTCCGTATGAGTTTCTGTCGTTCCTTCTTCAAGTCTAGCCTGATCCGAGACCGTACCTTTCTATGGTCACTGCATCGTACCTTGCCAAGCACTTCCACATCCTACACGATGTCTGGGTGTGCACCTAGTATAAAGTCTGTTGCGCTCTTATTTTCGCCAATAGGGCTCCTCCATGTCCACTTACTGTTCCCTCGCTTTCAGTAGAAGGTATTCAAAATCTGTAAATTAATGTGTTCTGCTAATTCTACTATTAGCACCCCTTTGGCGTTTCTAGATTAAGCTAACCTAAATAATGCAATCTTGTGCTAGTCACTTCTCACCAAGTTAAAACTGCCTAGCTATTTAGATGACTATGGCCACAACAGACAATAGAGATAAATACGGATTAGTCAAGCTCAAACTAACGCAATCTTGAACGACGCATTTTGAGTATATTCAATTTGTTCATTCGAGTAGATGAATAAGTATCGTAACGGACACTGTGGACTATACCGGATTAAGCTCATCTCTATTTAGCTAATCAAGAGCAAGCAAATTCAGAGTGAGATTGCCTTGCATGTTAGACTACTGAGGATAGACATTTTAATGCAGCCCGAAATAAAGCGGACTAAGCTAATATTAACAAAGCTAATGCTACAAAATCTATTCTGAGTAAGTTGAGGCAGCCCAGTCTCAACTGATGATTGAGTATTGCTACAATAAGGCCATGTGAATGAAGCTGGAATAAGGTAATTCACCTTAACTAAACCAGGAGCAAGTGAATTTGGAGTGACTCAAGATTGTCTAGCTCTGTGGATGCTGGAGCATGCTCAAGTTAAGACCGTATGTATATAGCCAGATTAAGCCACTCTGAATTAGCAAAGAAATCTCATTTTTGTGTTATTACTAAACTTGGCCTGCAGGTTTTCAGTGTTTAAATATTCTAAATGCAAAGCATTTCTTAGCGAACTTCGGCGACTTTGAGCGTATTTATCTATCTAGCCACCTACAACTTTTAGCTCTCCTGGCTGCTTCGATAATGGCATCGATACCAAACTTGGTATGGCATAACATGTCTGTATGAATAACATATTTGACTAGTCATGACATCAAATTCATTATATCTATCTCATGAATGTCATGATATACATTTTATGGTGCTGAAGCTTTTGCGGTGGATTCATTCACATGCCAAGTTGAAAAAAACTGGCAGATTCCACGTACAGTGGGGATCGATGATATGCGAAGAACGATTGAGAAACGTTGATAGGTCACTTTGAATTCAGCACAACGTTACGAGGTGGAGGTAAATGATGTCGCACATTACTTCCGTCTCATCATTATCATGTTTGAATGTGTCGTTTACCTTCGTCATCTATTCACATCACGTGAAACCAATTTTAGTATATGTGGAGCCAGCAAAACGGCCGTGAGCGCATCAAGAAGGGCCCATTATACCCTAACGTAGCGCTCAAGCGCGTTGCTACGATAGCATAACGTGAGAACTGTATAGTCCGAAGCCAGGAGTGACGAGCCTCCGTCGGCACCGCCCTACGGCATTAGGCGCAAAATGCGACATGCTGCATTTCGTGCCAATGCGTTACCCAGACAACTGCGTCTCCCTCTTTTAGTGACGGAAGGATGCCAAAGGCGCTGAAATATGCATGCGTCATAGCAAAGCAGTGCACATTTGCGAGTATATGGCAGGACCGGCGCCTGGCGTGGCAACTACGGCGTGTCGCGACGACATGAACGCCGGCGAGCACGCGCACCGCGTCACGTCGAAATGTATTAGCGCCTTGCCTGTAGCATGTAGTCATGTCCTCACACGACACGCATCTCATGATTATCATGTTTGCACCAGTCATATAGCAGAAGGGTTGACAGGCAGCCTAGTTGGTACAGATTCATAATGAAAAAATTGGAAGCGCTAACCAACGGGAAACAAGAGAAGAGACAAACTGCGCTTGTTTGTCTCTTCTCTTGTGTCTCGCTGGTTCGCTTGTTTGTCTCTTCTCTTGTGTCCCGTTGGTTCGCGCTTCCAGTTTTCTTCATTATGAACCAGTCACATACATTTGTCATTCGTTGGCGTCACGTAATACCAAATTTGGCATATGTGAAGCTAGCGAAACACCCTCGGGCGCATCATGAGCGTACATGTTGTGATTATCTTGTTTGGATGTGCCATATACCTATGTCGTCCATTCGCGTTGCGTAACACCGAGTTCGATGTATTTGAAGTTCGCGAAAGGGCTGCGAGTGCATAATGAGCGTAGCATGTAGTAATATTGTTACATGACACGCATTTCATATTTATCATGTTTGCACGAGTATCATAGCTTCGTAATCCATCCACGTACTGTAATACCAAATTTAGTATATGTGACGCTAGCGAAACGGCCGCGAGCGCATCATGAGCATGGCATGTAGTCATGTTGTTTCATGACACGCATGTCATGATTTTTTATGTTAGGGGTGACACTTGTGTTTGCCATGAAATCATGCCATACAAGACCAGTTTTGGAACATGCCGCGTGAACGAAACCACCACAAGAGCTGCAGGACCATGAAAAATAAATTAGGACATTCATGACATGCATGTCATAATTTTCTTGTTATGACTACTCAGATATGTATTTCATACAGACATGTTATGCCATACCAAGTTTGGTATCGATACCATTATCGAAACGGCCAGAAGAGCTAAAAGTCATAGCTGGCTAGATGGATAGATAGATAGATAGATAGATAGATGGATAGATAGATAGATAGATAGATAGATAGATAGATAGATAGATAGATAGATCTATCTATCTTCCGCTTATTCTTGTTGGCGTTGCCTGGCGATGGTGGTGCTGATGGGCTAGGCGATCGTTGACGCGAGACCCCGGTGAGACTGGGGTGAGGCCTGGAACCGGCGTGAGGCCCGGAACCAGTGTGGGAGCCGGAGCGTGACCCGGGCCGGGAACCTGAACAGGAACCGTGACGTGAACCAGAACGGGACCTGGAGTAGCCTCGCGATATAGATCTGGTTGAGGTCCCGCTGCGCGCGCTGCGGGAGTGGGTGCGAGGGTGGCTCCGGGACCTCGATACACGCATAGTGCGGTTTCTGGGACGAGTCCGGGATCGGGACTGGGATCGGCTGCCATCGGATCGAACGTCTGTAGAAAGCTTCGAGGCCTGGTCGTCGTCAGCGGTTGCGTTGAACTCGTTAATTGCTTCGTAATTGTTGTATCGCGTCGAGTGTGCTCGCGCCCATCGTTGTCGGCGCACCACGCATGGAATGTGGTAGCGTTCTTTATGTTCCCTGTCGGCAGCGAGGTGGGGTGCTCCGCAAAGCTTGCATGTTGGTGTGCAGTGGTGTTCTTTTTCGAGGTTCAACAAGCTGCAGCCTCTGCAGATAACGTCTCCAGGGTTCGGGCAAACGTCCGCTCGATTGCCGAGCCGACCGCAGGCGTAGCAAATATCTATCTGTCTACGGTATAGTGTACATTGAAGTAGCACCGATCCGTATCGCACAAAATTGTGCACACGATGTCCATCGAAGGCCACGATCACTGCGGTGGTACTTCCGATGCGGTTGGCAGCCAAATATAGTGGATTACGGTCGTTGACAATCTTCGCATCGATGTCCGCCGAACCGTCTTGCACGGGAATTCCTCGAATGACGCCTTTGCATGTAGAATGTGGTGCCGCTTCGTAGGCACTAACTTCAAAGGTCTTGTCAGCGGTGCGGATTTCTTTAACGCGCACGTAGCGATGAGCACTTTCTCTCTTCGGCGTGTTTGCTACTAAGATATTCTGTTCAATGTTGGGGCCGAGCCTGTCTGCTTGCTGTTCCAATGCGCTGATACCTGCCGAAGTTGAAATGGCTTCAGCTATTGTCGTTGGGCCAACCCTAGCGATGTTAAGATCCCCTCTGGGCCTAATGATAGTGCGGATGTCGTTCTTTGGTAAGTGAGGCATTCCGCTCGCTTGAATAATTTGTTCTTCGCATTTTGTTTGTTGCGGGGCTTGCAATCGTTGCGTTTCAAAGCGCTATATGACGGCACACGTTTGGAGCCTTCATTTTGGGCTCGGCGCCACTTGGCGGTCGGCCAGCCTTGGTCTGGCGTGATTTCCTCGGGTTCAATGTCATCCCTGTCACTTGGTACTCCGCTCATCGAGATAGGCTGGCTACGGGGCGCGCGAGTAAGCACGCGCCACGTTAGAGGAAAGAAGACACTCGTCAGGGCTAGCTGTCGGCGGAGGAGCAACGATGGCGGAGGCGAAATAAAATGCAAGAAGCAAGCACTCACTGCGCCAAAATTGTGTCAGCAGAGTCCTTATGTCTTCTGAAAGTCGTTGCATTAGTATAACGTGGAAATCACAAATTGACGTCGCAAAAACGTTGAATAAAGCAGGAACCGTAGTGGAAGCGTTCGCACACTTCGGCATCTTCTTTCTCCTCCTTAAAATGACATATCAAGCTTTATTTTTCGTGCTTTGCGTATCATCGATTCCCACTGTACGTGGGATCTGCAAATTTTTTTCATGGCGTTCTTTAGGGACTGCACCTGCCAAGCCATTCTAACTGGGGTGATAAGGTGGTGTTGTGACGTGACGCACTCTTATTTCTTGCACAAGCGTCTGGAAGTCGGCGGCCTCAAATGGTGGGCCATTGTGAGACACGATGGTTGCGGGATAACAGAAGCGGCTAAACGTTTCGCGAAAATTATCGAAGGTTGCCCTGCTAGTTTTGTTTTTTATGATGCACACCTATGGCCATTTAGAATGCACATCAACTACAAATAAAAGCGTGTGACGCCGGAAGGGTCAAGCAAAATTGATGTGTACTCGTTTGCAAGGGGATGTTGGCCACGACCATTGGTGCAATGGAGCAGTGTTAGGGGCACTTCTCAGCTCCTAGCTAGGTTTGAATCCCGGCTGCGGCGGCTGCATTTCTGATGGAGGTGGAAATGTTGTGGGCCCGTGTGCTAAGACTTTGGTGCACGTTAAAGAGCCCCAGGTGGTCGAAATTTCCACAGCCCTCTACTACGGCGTCTCTCATAATCATATGGTGGTTTTGGGACGTAAAACCACATGTATCAATCAAACCAATTAGCTAGGTTTGCGTCCTTTGACATGAGACTCGACATCCGCGTCAATTAAAGGCTACCGAGCATAGCTGTGGGTCAACTCTTAGAATCGCACGATACCTGTATGACCGTCGTGAAGTTCTTGTAGAACCAGAGACCTCAGCTTCGCAGGTCCCACTACACCCATTCTCTCCAGGAGGCAGCCTCGATGTGTGGTCAGCTGTATCTGCCTGTCCAAGAAAGGCTTGAGCTCTGCATCACTCGTAAAGTTAGGCCACCACGTACTTGTGAGCTCGAGTACACTGCAAAGAAGTTGGTCATGCGAGGTTGCACTTGTAATATTTTTGTGCGTCTCTGCCATTGATTGCAAGCATACCAAGTAGAACATCTGCATCATTAGAGGAGTCTTGACGAAATGGCAAGCGCAACAAGGTGTCAGCCTCTAGGCTTTCGTTTGTCGGTCGAAACTTCAAGGTGCACGTTTAGGCACTTCCCAAGGCTGAAGCCTCGCTGCTGCCAAGGTTGGCATGGCAGACTTTGGGCCCGGAATAGTCTGCTTTGATTTGTAATCGGTTACAAGTAGGAACAGGCGCCCGTATATGATAGTGAAACTTCTCATCGCCGAAGATGATTGCTAACGCCTATTCTAGATGTGGCTGTACTTCTGCTCAGCATCGAACAGTCTTTGAAGCGAAAGCAGCAGGGCGAGCGGTTTCATCGGCAAATCTGTGAGAAATTATAGCAGTTACCCCGCAGTGAGATTCATCTCAAATCATTTGGAGCGGTCTTTCTAATTCACAGTTAGACAAAACCTCCGTGAACAACAACGCAGCCTTAATGTCGTCAAAGGCCGTTTGAATTTTGCTGGCCCACGCCTCAGCTTTGTCGTCCCGTAGTAGCTTGTGCAGGGGATAAGCCAGCGTAGCCAGTTGAGGTAGAAGTTTTCCGTGGTTGTTTACGGCTCCGAGCAAAGAACGAAGTTACAGCTTGTTCTCTGGTGTTGGCGTTGCTACAATGGCATCAATCTTGTCCGTCGTGGGATTTATTCCATCTGCACTCAACTTGTGCCCCAAGTAGGTGATTGCCTTTTGAAAAAATCGCATTTCACAGCTCTTAGTTGAACTTCCCGGATTCCAAACGCGAACTGCTTCCAAGTTTAGTAGAGGTCTATTCGCTTCACCTACACTTCGTGAACAGGTTCACGTAGGTGCTGCACTTCGGCATTCGTTTCACGAGTTGTACAGGGCGGCAGCGGCACGGAAATATTTGTTTGAAGAAGTGCAGCTGTCGTGCAGGGCTAGTTCATGAATTACCTGCGCCTCCTCACGAGGTAGAGCCGAGTCTGTGCAGCACAAATTGGCTGCAGCTGCAGCAGAAGACACAGACGATTGTATTTGTATCTGTTTTAGCGATGTGCAATAAGTACGACAGTGAACATTTTCCGGTATACACATGCCAAGCAAAATAAGCGGTGTCATCTTTTAGGAATCACAGCCTCCACAATCTTCCAAACAGCCGATGTAGAGCATAGGGCCTGCATGACATCTGCACTATTGTATTCGTTTCCGCGTCTCGTCGGTGCTGCAATTGCTGCAACGTCACCTGCACGAAGACAACACCCAGACGGCCCCACCGTGAACAAGTTCTGGAAGTGCAGCCTGAATCGAATGGACCTTAGGTGTTCGGCTCTAGTCCTTCCTTTCGCTAAGATGTCATCCAAATATCATGCATCCCCTTTGAGATCTTTCAGCATGGTGTCCGTTATTCGCTCAAAAATAGCAGGCACCGAAGACACGTCGAAAGGCAGCCGGTTTGCGGTGAACAGTCCTCTTCATTTAGAGAAGATGACGTGCCAGTTTCACAGGCCCTCTTCAAGTCAATTTTAGAAAACTCTTTTCCCCCTTCAGTGCAGCGAAATACTCTTCACAACATGGTAAATGATCACGATCAGTGTCTGTGATAGCACTCACAGTAGTCTTGTAGTCGCCACATAGGCGGATGTTTCCGTCTTTGTTTACCACAGGCACAATCATCGTCACATTCTCGGACGTGGCTAATGGTGTGATCATACTCATTGACGGCATTTCGTTAGACTTTTTTTTTCAACTTCTGGAACCAGTGGAAAAGGCACACTGCACGCCTTAAAAACTTTGGGTGAGCGTCTGTTTTTCGAAAAAGATCTTTATTCTCTTCTGTTCTATATCCCAATTATTTTTTTGAAAATGTTACTGCACAATTGCAAAGGCTTGCTCACCTCTACTTTGCTTCTTTGTTTGTCGGCTTCCACGCTGACCAGAGCTTACGGCAGGAAAATACCGCGTTCCAGTCGAGCCCCACGTGCTGTAATTGTTCTCAGCGCCGAAGTAGCAGTCTTCCCTGCTGAGTGACATGCAAGAGGAATAAAACAATTTGCCCATTATCTTCAACAACGGCTTTATCCACTCCTGCTGGTTCAACGAATGCACCCGTATGAGTGCGTAAGTGTAATCTTGTCGTGCTCAACTTCGAAGAGGGTAACAACTGTTACTGTTGTCTGCGAGAAATCACGCATACCACTGCCCCCGTACACAATTCTATTTCGAACGGAGTCTTGTTTATCAGTAGGCGTGCGCCATTGCATCCTTTGCGCAGCCTGTCATGCCATTTAGCATTAAATCTGTGGCACAGTCAAGAACTGTTATGCTGCGTGCTCGTGCATGAGAAAACTTCATGTTCCTATCATACTCACATATACGCTGAATATGCCCTTTCTTGCAACAGCCAAAACACGTCGCGGAAGCATGTGTGAAGTTTTTTCTCACGTACCAAAAAGAGCCTCAGCACCAACACATGTTCGACGCTTTGTTCTCACTGGCGTCTTTTACTTCGACTGCTTTCTGCACTGGCTTTTACGCATTTATGTGGTGTACGTCAGAGACGCTCGCTAAACCATGAACTTCTGCTGCACTTTTTGTTGCTGAATCGGCAATGAATTCAGTCTCGCGCTGAGACCGTCGATAAAACTTGGTTTAAATACTGAAGGCTTCGCTGATTGATTGATTGATATGTGGGGTTTAACGTCTCAAAACCACTATATGATTATAAGAGACGCCGTAGTAGAGGGCTCCGGAAATTTTGACCACCTGGGGTTCTTTAACGTGCACCCAAATCTGAGCACACGGGCCTACAACATTTCCGCCTCCATCGGAAATGCAGCCGCCGCAGCCGGGATTCGAACCCGCGCCCTGCGGGTCAGCAGCCAAATACCTTAGCCACTAGACCACCGCGGCGGGGCCTGAAGGCTTCGCTGCGAAGTGGGCACCAAGCAGTCTCCCGAGGTTGTCGTACGACTAGCATGATGGAAGGTCAGGGGCGGTCATCGACTTTAGTATGGCGTACGTCTTCGCCCCTAGCAGGCTCACGAATGCGCGAACCTTGTGTGCCTCCAGTACTTCATTTAAGAGAAGAAACGACGTCAATCATTCGTCGTATGAAGTCCAGTGACTTAAGGAGTCGTCAAGAGGTTCCATGTGATTAATTTTTCCACCAACTGCGTCACTGCATCTGCCATCCCTGCTGTTCCGGTTGCTCGCTATGTGATGGCGACAGCCCCAGGAACTTCTAACAGAGTAAAACCTTTCTTCGTTGTGCCAACGCCCTTGCCGATTCGAAGCACTTGGTCGCCAGATGTTACGTCTAAAGGCCGGAGACCAACGAAAAACAGTAGGAAACACTTTATACATCTTGTCACAAGTACGACGCTACAAGATCAAATGGCTGAGCCAGCTTCATACCAATCACAGTCGGTTCAAGCTGTTATTGGGAAGATTGGCTGGTTACTTTTATCCACAACTTGTGGCGCTACAGCTTACATGACAGAAGCCACATGACTTTTTCATCTGTGTTAAGGCGCACGTGACATGCATTACACTGTTATATTGTTTCGACCAGTCACATAGGGTATTTGTGTCCTCTTATCATGTCCTGTCAATTTTGGTGTACACCAAATTAATTGAATGGCCAATTTAGCTCCATGACCAGATGATGCATATCTTGGCTTACATGACATGCAGGCCAATGCTTGGGAGTCATGATTAGCTGTTTATAATATTTGTAACCTCTTATCAGGCCACGTGAATTTGGGTTTTGGACAAGTTGATAAAAGCATCATTACAGGTACAGGAGTGGGTAATAGATGTCATGACGTACATGACATGCCTGACATTTTTGGGTATTATGAGCTAACTTTTTTTAAAACTTACGCTGTTATATTTTCTTGTCAATATTGATATATATATATAACGTTAATGAAATGTCTCTTGAACATTATTACTGTGTCAATTATCATGGAGCTCATGACATGCAAGACATGATTTTCGGGTCATGACCAGTCATTCATGTTAGCCATCCTTTCTTATTAGGTTATGTCAGTGTTGGTATTTCTTTAATCATATATGTTATGTATTTAATGGCGTACATTAGGCACATGTTTATTTCTATGTAACGAGCAGCCATTTATGTTTTTATGTTTTTCACATACTCTTGTCATGTCAACTAAATTTTGGTACTCGTCAACTTATTCAATCGGCCGTGAGAGCACGAGCATTTACGCAACCAGCCAGGTAGACGGACCCACAAACGTGCTACAAACGCATTTATTTCACCATGAAATGGTTTTCGTGTAATAACTAGTGCCTGTTCTATTTGCTACTAACATTGTATGGGTGAGCCCTACCACGAAAAGAGATACACTGAGCCAAATCACCGCGTGTTATGCTGAAACGACCCATTTCTTCATGCGTTGCTAGCGAGTTCAAGCTTTTGAACCAGTATGGCGTTCACAAAAGCAGTGTCTTCACCCTTTTCCAGAGAAACACATTGAGGCAGCCTACTTGAGAGCGTCCACGAGCGCCACCAGTAGCCACGACGGTGAGAGTGGAACACGTTTTATGCCTGTTTTGCACCACGCACCACGTGGTCTTATTACGAGCTAGAAGAGGATCAAAATCCCTCGCATACCACTTCAAGGCACCAACTCGTACGAGACCCTCGCAATTAATGAAGGAAGTAAGTGTACATTTAGGGTTCGTTTTCTTTGTTAGACACACTATAAATCATATCTAACAAACATTGTAATGTAAGTCTGAAGAAAAAAAGGGGAAAAAAGATGACTTGCCTTGGCCAGGGACCGGACCTTCCACTGTCGTCAAGTTATCTTTTCTTCAACTTTTTTTTACATATACAATAAATTAGTTTTAAGAACATCCCATATACTTTCTCTGGTATAATTGTCTCTTATATATCATTTATATTGTGTTTAACAAAGAAAACGAACATTTGAACGTACACTTATTGCCTTCATTCATAGCGAGGTTCTCGCACTGGCAGACATGGGGCCTTTAGGTTGCGTTCGAGGGACTATTGGTCAACTGCGAGATCGTAATAAGTTCACGTGCTACGGGACGCCAAAAAGGCTCTTAAAGAGTGTGCCACACTTGCCGCCATGGCTACTGGTGGCGCCCACTGACTCTCCCAACTTTAATGCACATACCTACCCTAAATCACGGAGGAAGGAAAGATAAGAGAGGGAATGCCCAGCCGGCGCGCTACGTGAAAAGTGGGGAGGAAATGACATCATGGCGGCCATATTCACTGGGCACAATGGCGGCGTTGCTGTGGTTACGCGTTGCGCACTATAGCTGGTCTAGCAGTAAGCAGCCACGGCTAGCGGTGGCATGTGTGCCTCCGCAGGTTTCGTGCAGAGCCATGGTGGACAATATCCATGCTCTGCGCAACGTTATTGGTTACGCAGTGTTCTCCTGGTAGTTGCTGTACTTTTAGCAACGTTTATAATACCTTCCGTCCGTCACGGGGCCTGAACTGTAAGTAGAACCAGTGCATATTCATGTATTATGCGGTGTATGACGTGGATAATTCATTCGAAGTGTTCAGCGAAGTTGCGTTGGGCACCATGATGACGCGGTCAGTAATGGTTGGTGAGTGCTCCTGTTTGTGGCAACGGACGAAACTGTAGTGCCCAGCAAGACGCAATGAGGACCATGTGCACATACGTAGTTTCGTGTTTGGTATGTGTACAGTAACAACTTGCGTGTGCGTAATAAAACACCTCTTCTGTCCCGCTTGTTATGCTCACCCAAAGTGTTAGAATCTTGACGTTAGAACAACCACGTTCAAGTGTCACGTGCACTGCGCTCAAAGTCACCACGGTCGCAGAATGCTGACGCCGGTAAGTTTCACGCGGAACCCGGGCAAAGTGGCCGGTCACTGCGTCGGCCTCGTGTCGGAATACAACTTAGAAGAAGGCGCACGGCAGATCATGATGTATGTACAGTACGTCAATTGATGACGTGAAAACACACGCCATTGACAGTGCATCTAGCGTGCGTTTTTCTTGTACTTCCTTAATTGTCGGTGAGCTGTTACTCGCTGGTAATACTTGGACGAAATGATTTTGTTGAAGGTGCTGCGCTGGTTCAGAGTGTTGAGCGCCGTTCCATTACTTTAGTTTCAGTTCATCACGACACGCGTGCTGCGCAGCCTGCGTGTTTTCCGAGCTGGAGAGAGAGTCATGCCTTCTGCTTCACATTCGGATGTAAACAAGATAGGAAAATTAGCCCAGTCAATATGGCCGACTTCCGGCTTCACCGCGGCTTCACAAAGAGTGATGTCAGGGCATCTTTTAAGTTTTTTTCTTCCTTCATGCCCTACATAGTGGACGGAAGACAACCGTCGCAGTAGCACTGTTGATAAAGCATCGGAGGCTTCATTTGAAGGTTCGAGGTTCAGACCCACCCAGGGCTAGTTATCTTTTCGTTCACTTTTCTTTCTTCGCAATGATAATAACATTACTTCTAAAAACCTCCAATTTACTTCGCTTGGCATGATTCTGGGTTAGATCTCATTAATGATATTATTATATATGCACATACATTCTGCAAAGCCAATGAAGTCACCATTCCTTTAACTATAAAAAAAATAGATAGAAAACTTGGGATGCCATCAAGCTGGTCCTAATTGCCTGCATGCATAAGTGCACGCAATCGTGTTCTTTCTTTCGAGCCAACAACCACCATTAGGTGATAAACGAAATCCGCAGTTATTACGTCCATATGGTTCAGTTGCCACACCCTCTGTTGTCTATTTTTTTGCAAACGCAGAGTATATTTTATTTATAGGGTATACATTCCGGCAAGATTGTTACTAAGCGGAGTTATAATAACAAACAAACCTGAACAAAAATGCAGTTAAAGCGAAAAGAAGCTACAATAGCTTTATCACATGAGCGCAGCTTATAATGCACTAAAGCTAATACATAATTAAAAACACTTGACGTAAAGACAAAGCCTCAATATTTACCACGAAAGTTTTTATGCCGGGATTCACCACGTCTTCACTCACATATTTATTTACAAGATA
Source organism: Rhipicephalus annulatus (assembly GCA_013436015.1). Taxonomy (NCBI): domain Eukaryota; kingdom Metazoa; phylum Arthropoda; class Arachnida; order Ixodida; family Ixodidae; genus Rhipicephalus; species Rhipicephalus annulatus. The sequence continues at coordinate 16,206 of WOVY01007063.1, forward strand.
CTGCAGGCATGGAGCCCAAGCAGGAATGGCACAGGCAGTAAGGCAAACAAGCCAAGCATCACACAGCATACAATAATCCAATCATTACACACATACAACAATAATGCAACCAAGCTTATTATAACAGCAATGATATAAGTGGGATTGCGAGAATCGCATTTGCGTGAATCGCAAAGGGAAACAACATGGTACTGAAAGTAAGCAATCAACAAAAAAGATCAGTGGATAAGAAAAAAAACTGCCAAACATTTTACATCCTCAGGAAAACATGTGCGTCAATAGAATCTGTCGACAGCAGGGCGGCAAACGGTAAATTGTTCCACTCACAGATTGTGCCGGATATGATGTCGCGGATATATGATATGATATATGATATATATAATGATATTTTGTCACAGATATGATGGTGTAAAATATATACCAACAGGTTGAAAATGAAGAAGACAAGTGTGACAGGTTGTGTCGCCTGGCGTCGGACCAAAAACCTCTCGGTTCGAAAAGCGCGGTGCTAACCATTAGGCCACGTAGCGTACGTTGTGAGAGTTGCTAACCGCAAGCCATTTATACACACCACATACAATTTGACAGCCCTCTGAGCTCCGGAACTTTAGCGCGTTTTTGTTATCAGTAGCGAGATGACGCGAAAGTCTCGAGTTGGCGTGCTTTGAGGGCCTGACCCCACGTATCCGTTGCAACGCGTCAGCGCATGTCTTTCTCACGCGGTGCCGAGCCCTCTCCCATATGGAGAGGGAGGGCACACGGCTTCACGTAGCTACGCAATACGTTTGGTCAGGCGGTAAAGGTTAAAGGCCTGTGACATTTCATAGAGCACCACTACGGTGTAGCACCACCTCCACAGAGCGTGATCTCTCCTGCTCGCGCGCTTATCAGACTCATAATTTGGGAGAGCAAGAAGGTTACTTCACTTGCTGTTACGGCCACGTTTACCAAATGAGCACGCTTCTCACACACAACAAGTAACAACTGTAACAATAGGCGCTTGTCTTGTGTGATTGATTGATATGCGCGGTTTAACGTCCCGAAACCACTATATGATTATAAGAGATGTTGTAGTAGTGGGCTCCGGAAATTTCGACCACCTGGTGTTTTTTTACCTGCAGCCAAATATAAGAAGACGGGCCTACAGCATTTTCGCCTCCACCGAAAATGCAGCCGCCACAGCCGCGATTCAATCCGGCGACCTGCCGATCAGCAGCCGAGTATCATATAGACCACCGCGGCGCGGCGCTTGTCATGTGTGTACTTGTGCGTTCGTTTCATGCATCTTTCTTTCTTTTTGAACAGCGCGCCTTAGCACCAGTGGTAGTTGTTAGTCCGCGATAGTACTGTGTATGCTCATGTTGCGCGTGCTTTCCACTTGAGGTGCTCCTCCCTCTCCCTCCTCAAGTCTCCGCACCAGTGACCTTCCATCCTGTGTTTCTTTCATAAGAGAGCTTACTTATTGAGTTGAGGTGTGCGCAGCAAGCATCTAGCTGCTTGCCGTACTTCACCTGACTTCACAATTTGTTGCTGCAGCATTCATTTATTTGGCCTTGTGGCAAAAAATTCAACAGTAAACGCTCAACTACCTCTGTAAGAACACGTTTCGTGCACTTTCAGTTATACCGATTCCTTGAAAAAAGGGATGCCCTCATTGTTTGACTACGAATAACGGAGAACGTCTGTTTATGAAACGTTTGCTATAGCCAGGAAATTTTCGGCCATCACTTGTGAACAGAAAGCATTTGGCCAGCATTTGGCAAGCATTTGCCTCAAGTACAGGTAGAAAAGTATTTTCGACAAAAGGATGGGGTGTGGCATACGCGAGACTGATGTTATATCTATGATCATTTGAGGTCGTTGCGTAGTGTGGTTGAAGAAGGAGTTTCACGCTCAAAGTAGGAGTACTTGAAAAAAAAAAAACTTGGATGAAAAGTTAGAAAGAGCTTCAATAGTTATTGATTGATATGTGGGGTTTAACGTCCCAAAACCACTATATGATTATGAGAGACGCCGTAGTGGAGGGCTCCGGAAATTTAGACCACCTGGGGTTCTTTAACGTGCACCCAAATCTGAGTACACGGGCGTACAACATTTCCGCCTCCATCGGAAATGCAGCCGCCGCAGCCGGGATTCGAGCCCGCGCCCTGCGGGTCAGCAGCCGAGTACCTTAGCCACTAGACCACCGCGGCGGGGCAGCTTCAATAGTTAGAATTTTAGACCAGACAATAGTACTGTAATTTCTTCAGTACAGGCATGACGAGATGATAGTACCGCGTGGCCTAAGCGTTTGATAAACGAGAAGTTACATACAGACATTATATGTAATTGTGCGTTATAAATGAACGTTAAAAACATTGTATAATTGTCACGGATCATTCTCGCTTCGCGTTTACACTAATAGTTGATTGAACGTGTCACCTATTTAGTGCAGTGCATGCAGCTGTGTAAAAACAAATACTTACACTGCAATCTAAATTCGTATTATGATTGTCTCAAATTTGGGTTCTGAAAGTGCGCCACTGATGAGTTTTTAGTGGGCGCAAACGATATGCGGACGGATGAAGATGAGACAGATGCTACACACGTATAGTGCCTGTGCCGTCTTTATCTGTCCATGGGTTTTTTTGTTCTATAGAAAACTACAGTATGACGTACCAACATGCCCAACACGCTGCGTTACTCATGAGATATGCCATTTAAAGAACTGGATGATTATTTGAAGAAATAAAAGAAGAAATGAAGGATGAGAAAAAGCAAGGTTCTTGCCGAAGCATTTATTTTACGCCTTAGTTAAACTGTTATTTCAGCGGCCGTGGTTTTGTCTTGCAATTCTGCACCCACATTTTCATTCTGCTATAAACACTGATAACGAACTCTTTTCCGTATGAGAAAGCTTATGCCATAATTCTCAGGCGTACATATTACATGGCATAGCAAGAAATGGAACATGGGCAAAAAAGGAAATGACCGACACACCGGAAATGAAGCGGGGTGCATACACTGCGCACAATAGCAAGCGAATCTAAATTGAGCCGACTGGAACAAAGCCTGTAGTACGTGCGTTTTGTGCGACAGCTTACTGAGATAGACGATCTGACACGCAATTTTCTCGGCCCTCGCTTTCTTGTCTGATTAAACAGCCAGTATGTACAATGGGTAAATGCCAGTTGAATGACAAACCATCGAGACGGTCTTTATCGGGTGAACACATGCAACATGTCCTATGAATTTATGATATTCGAATGTAACAGGAAGCGCACGCGTTTTATCTGCCGTTAGTCGGTTACGAGCTCCCCCGAAATGGCGTCATTTGAGCTCTTCTCAAAACGTTAGAATGAGTCGATTTAAAAAATGGCGCAAGACACTTTCTATTTATCAAGGTCGCATAATTTTGTTTAAGCTGGATTTTCGGGCTGCTGGAGCTGCAGGGCTTTATTACCAGCGTGTGTCATCATATTGTTTCATTCTCTGCAGCTTCAGCTTTGGAGATTGAGCGGTGAGCTGGGGGGCTCGTAACAATGTAGCAGCTCCATGAACTTAGTATGCACGAGGCACGTACTACGTTTGAAATGTCTGAATTCCGGACATAGTGCTGAGAAATCGTGTTACTGTTCTAGCGCTACTGTAAAACGTCAAAAAAAAAGTCTTGACGCGCAGATCAGCTAGTACATTTGCTACGCGTAAAGAAGCGATAAATTTGTGTGAAATAAATACGACACGTGTACATAATACACACGTGCACAATTTTGCATAGAAGTACTTGTTTGATATGTATTTTTCATACCTGAGTGGCACCATACAGGTGTGCACATTTTCTTACCGAGCGAAAAGAGAGCGCAGTGCGCACATATGTGGGATATCTCTATCACGTTCTAGTTTTGAAGGCGAACTTAAGCGTTTTCCCATTTTATTTATTTTTTTATTTTTTTTAACCGAGAAACAAGACAGGCTAAACTATGTGGATACGTATTTCAGTCTTTATTGTTTTTTATTGACATAGTATTACTTCATCGAAAAAGGCAAGTGCATATACGTTTTCATCACAAAGCTGTCCTGGCGATTATAGCTACACTGTTACTGTTCTACAAGGTGTAATTTATTGAAGCACGTTTCACACAACTGTAATAGCAAACTTGATATTAAAATTTTGGCTTATAATATTAGATTCCGTCGTTAAGGTTCAATCCATACAGCTGATTACAAGAGTGCGCAAATTATTTCGAGGCAATGGAAATTTACGTGTACCATACACAATGTACTTTCAACACGCAGTTTACGCACTGTAAATAGGAACTCGTCCGCGCAAGGAGAAGCTACAGGGTGCAGGTGCCTTTCTGCCTTGCTGTTTGTATACAGGATGAAATGTCGAAGGATATTTCAACCGAGTTGCTATTGTTCTCGTATTATGGTGCTGTGGATGTTGGAGAGAAACATCAATGTCGCAACGTTTTGAGTTTTCACTAGTTTCCATTTCCAAAAAGGGATTTCTCAAAAATTACAAACAAAACAGCCCTTATACTAAAGCTAGTCTACGTTTTCTCTAGTCATACAAAAGCATATATACACACGTGCACGTTTGACGTGAGGCTACATAACAAGCATCTGTCAAACCAGTGCGTCTGTTTTTATTTTGTTCCGAAGCAGTGGGCACACTAAGTTTTAAACGTGATTGTCCTATTTATACGGTTATGTCATTTTGTGCGAAGCGCTTGCGCGTCGAACACTGAAAGAGACGCTATTTTAGAAGTTTATTTCCATGAAGGGTCGGGAGCTTTATTCCTGAGGCTGCCATCAATCGATCACGCCCAATCTCTGGCCGATAAAAACAATAGCCCTAGGCGATTCATGAATGACTAGAACCAGGATAGGAGGCACCGAATCTCTGGGTGCTCCTCTGTAAGGACGCTGCGCCGATAAGCGACGTGATGTTGAACTTCAAGTGATGTAAAGTACCACGTCGACCAGACACATAAAGGTGCGTGGGGCGAGGCTTCCTACGTCGCAGCAGGGTTACGCGAAGAATATCAAATGCAGCCCTGTCTATTTAAAAAGCCGTTTAAGAGACATTCCCATCGTTCACATTTGTCATGATGTCGACGTGTCCGTAAATGCATATCGGATTATGCTAAACAACCTTGAGCACTGAACACCTGCACATGAAGTTGCCTTTCTTTTGTAGAGGAATTTCGCTATACAGAGCTATAGAAAGGTGGAAACTTCATTGGAAAAAGACTTCGCCCTTTTAACTGGTGTGTATGTTATAAACGTTATTGATTTCTGTATGAGGCAAGTGTGGTTAAATTGAGGTGCACGTTTAAGAACCACTGGTGGTCGAAATTTGCGGGGCTCCCCACTACGGCGTGTCTCATAATATTATAGTGGTCTTGGGACATTAAACACCAACATATTATAATATTAGTGATTGCTTTTTATGCAATGCGAATATGTTTTATTTTATATGATCATGCGGGTAAAAATTATACTACAGACCAATTTTCCGAACGAGCATGTGCAGTATAACGATGGAGCCCATAGTTTACAGAGTCGTAAGACAACAACATCTAGCAAGTAAACGTTTTTTTACCAAATCTCAGCATGAACTTCGTTCTGGTCTTTCTTGTTCAACACAGCTGATAGAATACAGTAATAATCTCTTTTACTCATTTAATCTTGGGGTGAAGACGGACTGCAAATTCCTGGATTTTCAGAAAGCGTATGATCCTGTGCTTCATGTTCTGCTGCCTCATAAACTATCGTCTTTCGGTATTAATCCTCCAATTCATGATTCGACCAGGCGTTATGTACAAGACCGGATGCAACGTGTCGTAATTAATGGTTCCCGATCTGAATATGTCGCTGTTCAGCTGTTTCACAGAGATCTGTATTGGCACCTTTGCTGTTTCTAGTCTACATCAACGATGTTTCTCAGGATGTCTCGTGCGAAGTACGTCTGTATGTGGATGATTGTCTGGTTTACCCTTGCATTAAGTCCACTTCTGACCATCGATAATTGCAACGTGATTTAAACAGTATTATACTCTGGTGTGATGCGTGGCGTATGTCTCTGAACCCCTAGGAAGTGCCAGTGCGTCTCCTTCACTCGTAAACGCGAGCCGTACCTGTTTCATTATACATTAAATACCATCTAGCTAACGCGAGCAACTGAGTATGAATGCCATGGTGTTCACTTTTCATGAAATCTTACCTGAACTAAACACGTTGAATATGTCACAGAGAGATCCTGCAGAATGATAAACTTTGTTAAATGGAGCTTCCGGTTAGCTCCTCCCAAATTCAAAGAACTACTCTACTTTTGAATGTCCGACGTACCCCAGAGAAGACGCTTGTGTGGTATGGGACCCACAAAAAGTTTGTCTGATATGCTCGAGATCGCAAAAATCCGCGCACCTTATTTAGTGACTAGCAACTATGACTTCAGAGTCAGTGTCACTGCGCTTAAGGATAGTTTAGGGTGGTATTTGTTAGTTTCTCGTAGGGAAAACTTGAGACTAGAAACGCTATTCAAAATATTTCATGGGTTGATCAAAATAGATAAAGAATCTTACATTTCACTTCTCCGTTTTTTATCTAAGAGAACTGAAAACCGTCTGAAATTAAAAGAAAGTTTTTGCAGAATAAACATTTACTAACGCTCCTTTTCTCCACTCACAATCTTCCATGGAAATCGGCTTCCACAGGAGATTGCAGACTGCCTCACTGAACCATCTTTCATAGACATACTGCTACATTCATAGCTACATTTTCGTTATGATGTGTTTTTGTATTCGTCTTGTTTTTGAATAGTTATTTTTTGTGTAAGCATGTGTTACGCTGTGAATTTTCGCCCTGCAATAATGCCTGTGGGCGCTGTCGGGATGTTATTATAAATAACTAAATAATCAGAGACCCATTCATGCCTGAAAACATTTCAAGGTGAGTTAGATATATCAAAAAGGAATTATGGCAAACATCAACTACCGTTAGGGCCATAGGCGTGATACTCAAGCTCCCATTATACAAACCGAGTGTTTATGGAGCGACGTATGGGTGGGACCACAATAGAAAATATCGTTACCGCATAAAGAACAAAAATAGAAACTGACAAAAGCAGGCCACATAAAAACGAGTTAGTCTGTCACAAAGCTTTCCTAACTGAAACATGAATCTATAATAGATCTATGAGATCAATTATCTATGCTATTTATCTATGATTTATCTATGATTCATGAGATCTATGAAGTGCTTCCACCAGGTTCCAGCGCGTATAGAAAGAAGCACGGCTTGAAAGGTGACATATGCATTCTGTTAAAACAGTGAGTTTAATGATAAACTATTAATAAATAATAATAAATATTAAATGTGCGTAATGCTGAATGGACGTTTTGTATGTTCTGTCATGCTAAGTCTAGGTAATGCAATCGGTGCTTTAAACCAATGCAGGGGTTCTTCAGTAAATGTTATCGATGAGCCAGAAAAATATATGGCAACCTATGTAAAGCTCGGTTACCCAAAAATCTTGGCAGGAGACTTTATTATGCCAAATGCTGACTAGGTGAGAATGGCATACATTATGGTCACTGCGGTGTTTCCGCACTGCTAAGGTAAACATCGCCGACATATTTTTTCGTTTTATTTCGATTACTCTATCAGGAAGAGAAATGACCTCACCTAACCCCCTTTCTCACAAGCTATGATTGCTTGAATTGTGTATTCACACCTTAGTCGAGTGGAATAAAAAACCCTACGCAATTGCTTCAGCACCCTCTATTGATATTTTTTCATCAGAATTAGGAAGTGGACTTACCTGTTGAACCACAATACATACTACTATGCATGCTTGTATATATGTATTCTAATTTTTCATGCATCTCCTTGTCCGTGGAAGTTTTATCGCCTGTATATATTATATGTTCTTCTAATCGCCATTTGTTCATGACTAAATTCACGCACCACAGTGCTAAAGTCATCGAATGGTGATTGCAGTACCCGTAAATAAATAAATAAAATGTTAGCGAGTACTTGCTTCTCGTTGTGTAAATTTTCATTGACTTACATGGGAAGGACGATGCTGAAACTATCACGATAAAAGAAGAAAATAAAAATGAAAGAGAAAATTCACTTCGCTTTACCTGTGAAAATAGGAACTACTTTCATTAAAGCGATGCAGTTTCATGCATTATGTGAAACAGCGTGGAATGGCTGGTGCCCTTTCCACCACGTTACAGGTCAGCATTTTTACTGTCAATACATCGCATTTTGTTGTTAATAAATCATACCTGCCCCCCCCCCCCCCCCTCTTGTCTCCGTGCATGAGAGCCAAACAATCTTTTGATTGAGTTAGGAGGCGAACGCGGGGTTGACAGATCCTCGAAGGAAAAAAGAGTGAAAAGAATAACCAAAGTATCTAAGACAGAAGCCAATTAGCAGCCGTTATTTTCTTCTAGAGCCAAAAATTAGCCAACCATGACTTCTGTTTTGACGAATTCACCACATTCTCATGCTTAAAAGTACAAAAACATACATCATGGCAATGTCTATCAAATCAAAATAGAGTAAAAAAAAAGATCAGGTTAGTTCCTGGAGGAGGCATTAAGACTATAAAACTGGCAGTTAACACTGCGCCTGCTGTCAAGTGTAGATATCAAGTTCACTTTGGCCAGCATTCCCCGTGGCATTGTTAATATAGAGTGAGCAGCGCACTTCGAATTTAGCAGTTAATGTGATGCCGGTTTTAATTATTCATTTTAATATAGACCTTGTGATTCCTTTCAGACGTAGTCTTAATTTGATCCTTAAGAACACGAAAATTTCGTCTGACATTCGATTCCTTAAGTCGCCCTTTGTAGATGCACCACAGACAACACTCGCTCTGCTAACACGAAGTTACATTAGTGCCCTGTCTGCAATGTCTTGCGTTGGATTAGCACCTCATTCATCCAGGTAGGTTAGTATTTTATCCGCAGTTTCATTGCTGCTTTTTGGACACCCATATGTTTAGCTTCACGAAGGTGCCGTACATGCTCGCTAAAATGGGCTCTGAGAACCAAATTTGGACAATGTTTTCAAAGCGTTCATTGTAATCAGCTCACTTCATAGATGACGAGTCTGCAGCTAGAGTCTCGAAAATAACAAGAGCGGCTGCAGGCTCTTGGCACACAAATGTTTTTTTTTCTTATTGCGTGTGTGCTACAGATCATGCTAACAACTTAGGCATATTCACCGGACAAACACATGGAGTGAATCGTGTGGGCACACAGTAATAAAAAATGAGCCTGTCATCTCCCAACAAATAAAATAGAACAATCGCCATAACAAACATCATGGCTGACAGGTGCAACAACGCCGGCAGAGAAAATATTACACCAGAATCGAAATGACTGCAAAAAACAGCGAGATGCGTGTGCCTTGCGCATGACTTCTTTGAGCAGTGTTCACCTACTTTTGGCAACGTTCTCCTAGTGTGGCGCTAGCTATACAGCTCAGAGCATTAGTGCGTGAGGTGGATAGCGGCTAAAGCGCTTGAACGAGTCTTCGGCTAGTAAGATTACTGTGCTACCCAGCGCCTATGCGTTCCATCAAAAATGCGAATACTATAACGGCCGAGATGCGTCTTAGGCGCGCGTAATTGATTCTTGTATACTGAGTAAAAAAATAAAATTTCACATAGGGATCTGCAACCAGCAGTATAAACACTTACTACTTTTTATATATAGTTGTGCATGGTTTTAGTGTATGCACTCTAAAAACTGTGGAGGGTATCGAAAGAGTAAACAGGCCAAGTTACTCTTCAGACAGTTCTTCTACTCCAGTACAACATCAGATAGAGTGAAATTCATTTTGACTCTGTATGGAATCAGAGAGTGAAACCACTTTTTATACCTCTCTTTGAGAGAGTAGAATGCCCATATACTCTTCAGGCATGAGAGAGTAAAACGCGGATATACTCCTGCTCATGATTACACTTAGATGCATAGGCACACCACGGGTAGTTAGCACTACCTAATAACCACTTATGTATGCAATAAAACACACTGCATTTGCTATTGAGGCGTTACATATGATTAACAAAAAGAATAGAGTTTCCAGCCCGCACCAGTGAATGTCAGCGCACTGGAGGGCACTTAGAATTCTTAATATGCGCGTTTTTAGCGTCGGATCTGTGTAGTGAATTAAGTGAGTACTATCTTATTCAATTGATCACCATCGAAACTAAACGCAAATGGCTGTGATGTTCTCCTTATATTATTATTCGTGATTTTCGCCTTGACCATCACACACGGGGGATGCTGCCATATACCCAACGTGTGTTATACGGTATAAAAGTGAAGAATCCTGGTTTTACTCATAGAACGTGAACAAGAATGTGAACAAGAATGACCGACATTATGCGCATGGGGTGAAAATAAACAAATAAATTGTTTAGTGTACACATCTGAAACGTGATGTTTCGTACGCAGAAGTGATTAACTACTTAGCGAGTCAGTGAAAATGTCGTACATATAATCGGTTGAGCTAATCTTCTTTTATCTACTGCAAAAGAAAACGCCTCAGTGAGAGGTTTAGATCTCATGAAGCACAAAACAAACACATTGACTGAGGGAAACAGTGCAAAAACGGGACGGAGAAAGATTGAAGACACGACACAAGCACTCCGTCCTGTTTTTTGCGCTGTTCCCATCAGTATCATGTACCAACTTGCCCTTCAAGAAACACATTAAGCACATTAGCTACAGTTTGGCTAGTTTTGAGAAACATGGAGACATTGAAATCTGCACTCCTAAAAAAAATGCAGACAGATGACAAACATTGCTATTGACATGAACATTTACACACTAATGACCGTCTTTTAGTAGGGTGTAGTGGTCATTATTTTGCCGGCACTCGTACACGTCGGACGCACTAATCTTGGGCTCCCGCGGAGCAGGAACGTGGTTTCATGGTGACAGCGAAAACAGGACTAGCGATGAAAGTAACAAGGATTTTGAGATAATCTTGTAAAATCTGCCAACAGGACGTGTTGTTTTGAACACAGTCTTTTCGCACAGTGATATTCGAGTGAGGCCTGCCCACCGTGGCGGTCTAGTAGATAAGGTACTCGGCTGCTGTCCCGCAGGTCAAGGGATAATGAAGCCCGATTGGACCGACTTTATCTTACTGCGGATGCCATTGCACAGTATAGCGGTTATAACGTTGTCCCTGTTTCATTTTCTGATCACTTTCTTGTAAAATGCAATATTGAGTCAATGAAACAGAAGAATGCCTTTTCTTGGGAGCAGTGGAAAATGAACTCTAACCTCTTAAGTGATGAGTCATTTAAGGCATCAGTTATAACAGAAATCACCAAAATCAACCTACAGCATATGGAAGAAATTGGAGAAGGGTGGGAGCTGTTCAAGCAATGATTCAAAGTGAATGCAATAGAGATATCTAGTGTGTTGTCTATTGAATCAAAAATAAGGAGAAAAAGCTGGGATGAACGCTTGAGAGGCTAACAGCTCTTGATTGTTAAAACCTTAAAGTATAAGCTGGCAATTTGCGGAGTATCAAACAAAGGACAGAAATATACGAGAAGGAAAGCTATCGCGGAGCTCCAGTGCGAGCCAGAACAACACCTATGACTTCGAATGATCGCCCGACCAAGCGAGTGCTTGGATTAGAGAAGAGTCATGCCAGACATAACTATATAGATGTCATTGAAGTCAACGGTATTGAAGTTTCAGACAATGAGAAAATAGGGCGGGCGTTTTGTAAACACTTCGAAGCACTCTCCGCCACTACGTTCATTGATGCAGATCATTTAAGGCAAGAGTTTCTTAGCAGAATGCGGAAGTTCTCTGATGACTCCAAATCAGGCTTATAGCTATGTATATCACCAACGTTACTAGAAAGGTTTATTGATAAGATGAATCCTGGTACATCTTCCCGGCCGGACGGCCTTCGTGCTTCGTTTTATAAGGAGTTTGAAAATGAATTATCATAATTACTCGCAGATGTCTTCAATCAGGTATATAAACTTTATGGCGTACCTATAGGTTCTTTAGTGAAGCACATACAGTTTTGAAACCTAAGACTGTGTCACAAGTTAAAATTAGTTTCTTTGTATGGACCTATACTATAAACTAATTGTGATGACAAAAGTTTTGCGTATGTATTAGCACGGCGGATTCAGGGGTTAATCAAAGAAGCGGTAGGGCCCCGCGAAACATTTGTGAATATTGGACGCTCCATTGTGAGCTGTAAGCACAAGATGCGATTGTTCTCGAGCGATGCGATGTTAATCAAGGACGGGTAGCCATTCTAAAGATCGATTTCAAGAAAGCTTTTTATTGTGTTTCCTACAACCTTCTGTTCGCCATTTTCCATCATTATGATTTGATTGATTTGTGGGGTTTAATGTCCCAAAACCACCATATGATTATGAGAGACGCCGTAGTGGAGGACTCCGGAAATTTTGACCACCTGGGTTCTTTAACGTGCACCCAAATCTGAGCACACGGGCCTACGACATTTCTGCCTCCATCGGAAATGCAGCCGCCACAGCCGGGATTTGAACCCGCGACTTGCGGGTCAGCAGCCGAGTACCTTATCCCATTTTCCACCATGTAAACGTAGGTTCTGTAATCAGAGATAGAATATAATGGCATACCGGAACTGCAGAACCCGTCTGGTAATCAACAAGTCGCCAGAGAATACAATTATTATAAAGCGTTCTATCTGTCAGGGCTTCCCGCTGAGTCCCTTACTGTTCAGTTTATATATAAAATCGTTGGGCTTAGCAATAAATTAGAACAGCATCATTCATGGCTTTAGGTTACCAGAATCGAAAGTTGGAATTGTGGCGCAAGCCAACGATGTGGCTGTTTGCTGTACCTATCAAGATTGTGTTACCACTACCATCACTGTAGTTAAAAGGTTCGGCAATGCAACTGGCAGTCTAGTAAACTGGGGAAAGTGTCTTGGCTTATGGCATGGATAGTGGTCGTCCAGACAAAACTATTTTGGCAATGTTAAGTAAGTCACCACACCTGTCATGTACCTTGGTGTGCCGCTGAAATATTATAAAGATAACGCAAGCTACTGGCAAGAATAAGCGAAAGAAATCGAGACGGAAGCCAACAGATGCAACGGTAATCATCTACCAATAATTTTGAGGCAACTGCGTGCACTCTCTTCTGTGTCTCACAACTTTGGTTAGTGATGCAAGTATTGCATTGTTCAAACGCCATCGCCCCTTCGCAGTGTTCGTGTGGGCCTCGAACTGGGAGAGATGCAGTCGAACCAACTTGTTTCAAAGAGGGAAATAAGGAGGGGATGGTTCACCACATCTTTTCATACGCCAAGTCGTAGATAGGTTTATTATTTTATTCTACACATGGGATCCTTTCTTACGTACAGTGTGCCAACTGAGATTGATGTAGGCTTTAACTGGATATGGGGTTTGTACAAATCACAAGACCAGTGCTTTCCGCGAATATCTTATGGACGTTAGTCTAAGTGTACGGTTTTTATCTGTTAGATTTTCCAACGAATCTTTGTTTTCGGCGACCCGCAAAAAGTTGTACAAAGATGTGTGTGACGTTGTTCTACCTAAATCCCTGTACCGTGCCATGTACACTGGAGGTCAGAGTTAAATTGTGCTTAAGCGAGTGAAGAGAATGCAAGTGGCTCCTACCATGAAGTCTTCGTTTTTTAAGCTTTACAAGGGCATACTATCTGTCAGGACATTTGAAGCAGACCGTAGCTTTTACTCACCTCGGGGGACAAAGTGCCTTATGTGTGAAAAACCGAAAACTATAAACAACGTTTTCTTACATTCTTCGGAAGGAGTTTATATTTAAGACGTACTTCAAAGGGCGACAAAGAAGGAATTACCTTTGAATTCTTAGAGTATAAGATTTCTTTCAATAGTTGACGCAGAGGGAACGCCTTTTGATTTGATTATGCTAAGTGGCCTTAACTGTATATTGCGCGCACGTAAGGTGGGACTATATTGCGATTGGGAAGCGCGGCCTGCACGAATGTATTTCCGTAAATCTATGCCCAAGATTGCTGAACTGCAGAAAACTCAGGAGATTAAACCTGAGTGATTGTCATGAGTAGAACACTTAGGGAATTTTAGTTTGTGTCTTTCTCGTGGGACTGTTATTTCTGTTATGCTCGTGGTTTAATATACGTACCTAAATAATAAAGTCATAAAGCAAAAAAAAGTTTCGTGTAGTGGCTACTGTGTTGGGGCTGCAATGTGCAGTGCGTCTTGAGGTCGCACATTAGAGTCTCACTCGAACATTCTTTCAACCTTTTCTTATTTTTTATTTTCGTCGTGGTGCTCGTATTTAGCCCCCTTTACGATCCGCGCGCGAAAAAGTCTGTCAAAAACCAATATTGAGCACAATTTCTGCCCAAGTTCTGCATTTGTTTTCTCTAAGGTGAACTGCTACTCTCTTCGGTGGGATCATGCTACTCTGCTTCGGGCAGCTTTTTGTTACTCTGTTGAGGGTGAGTGCTTTGACCCGTTCTAGGGGAATTCTCTGCTCTGCCTCAGCAAGAGGTGATGTCCTCTTGAAGAGAGTGAAATATGGGACAAGAAAGTACTCTTCAAAAAACAGTGCTGAGCACTCTTAGTTTTTAGAGTTTATAAGCTGTTGGTGCCAGCGCCAGAACAATAGCCAGAAAGCAATCAAGTAGCCAACGTCATTTTTTAACCACCGCGGCCTCTTGACAGTAGCCAATTTGGCGTAAAGTAGCCAAATACGGCAGCTTTGGGCAAGCGCCACCTCTACGCGATAGTTCCTTGGCATGGAGCCTATTTAAATGCGAATAAGAAAAATGCTCTTTTTCGCACGAGTGACCTCTTGCGCAATATTACTGACATTACTGGCATGATTATCGTATGGTTCCGCTTCTGTGGACACTATAGGAACTTGACGACGACTTTAAGCCAGGCTCGAGAGGCTTGCGCCTAGCCATGCTCCAACGCTTTCATGCGTATGCGTATGTTGAAAGAACCAAGCGCCGCAGTGCTTGCATATTTTATCACAGCTATAGATCAGGGGCCAGAGGCCGAAATCATAAAAACTCACTTACGAAAACATTTTTGCGCAAGAGAAATTTTGTTGCGTAAGTTGATTCACGAAACGAAAAAAAAACGTCGTGAAAGGCCATCGTTGTCACATCGGCCGCTGCAATAAAGCGCGCTCTGACTGCCCGGGAACATGTCAGCGATGGGGATGCAGTTGCTATATTTGCTTACT
The DNA here is from genome assembly GCA_013436015.1 of Rhipicephalus annulatus. NCBI lineage: Eukaryota > Metazoa > Arthropoda > Arachnida > Ixodida > Ixodidae > Rhipicephalus > Rhipicephalus annulatus. The sequence continues at coordinate 31,460 of WOVY01007063.1, forward strand.
TCACCAAAAAGTGCTCGTAAGTGGATTCACGAAGCAAATTTTTGCGTAAAAACAGTGTAGCTAAAAAAATCCTAAGAGTGGTCCGTACCACTCTTAGGAAGAATGTGGCTACCTAGAACCTGCCGCCGTGGCGGTATACTTTGGTGCTCTGGCTGGTATTGAGTTTCTTCACGCTCATGAAGGGCTGCCTGATGACTGCTGGTGCGTTTTTATTTCTTTTAGCGCTTTCGGTTTCTGTCTTGTTTCCCTTGTACGCAGTGGATGCTGTTGACAACCACCATCGTCCAATAAGTTCGAAGTCCCAGTAGCTGAAGAATCCTTTTGGGTGTCAACGGCGTAAAATTATGCATGTAAAGATTTGTGGTTGGATGAACACCAATGTGCTACGTGAATAGTTGGTGCATTCGAACGCGGCACGGCATAGCATCGACTTTATTTGTTATGGAGTTGTGTTACGCCCCATGCCATCCAATTAAAAGTACGTCTCGAAAACCTTGCGTCATTGGTGGAAATTACCACCAAAGAGGTTAATGGGAGCACATTCCTTGCACGCTATTGTAAATAAAAATGAGTGGAACTTTTTAGTTAGTGGTTCGCAAAGCTTGTGCTCTAGTGTACTTCCATTGACTCTAGCTGTCTAATGGGTGCGATCTCTGAAAGACAGCTGTCGTTGCACTTTGGGACGATCTGAAATAGCACGTACTTTGTAAACCGAAGCGTATTAGGGGTGTGCGTGATTACGCATGTAAGTACAAAGAGATCAAGCATTTTCACCTTCACTGTTCAGAAACTGATACGGACCGTCATAATATGGCTAGAAGTCGGGATAAAATGACCCTAGTACTATTAAATGACACAGGAAATATGCAAACCCTCACGATTCCGGAGCAAACCTTGGCTGGACTCGTTCCTGCGACAATTAACAGCCGTTTAATTTGGCGCACGAACATCATTCAAAGATAGAGCGAGTCACTGACATGTGTTTTGTGCGCCGCAGCGACCACTTGACCTGAGAATAATAGCGTTGCGAAGGCGAATCCCCTGTCGCATGCTCTGATCGATGCAGACGACGGCTTGGCCGACAGGCACAGCTTGTGATTGGTTGTGAAGCAATACCCTCAACATCAGCTCACTCCGTGACGTTGCGAAAACACTTCCTTCATCTGGCGCGCCTGTCGTGTTCGTCATATCACCCCCCACGCACAGAAGAGCAAATTTTGTCACGCCGTGAAACATGCACGAGTACTTTTTAAGAGCTCTCCTACATCCTGCACAGTTGTCAATAACAAGATGGCGTCAACAGCATATCGGTCGGTGCGTATTTTAGCAAACGCTTTTCGCATGAGTTACTGCAGCGTTCGACCGGATGCGTTGTGATTACGGCAGCCCTTTCGGTGCGTGTAAGCAGTGTGGAAAGCTGCGGCAGAGCAATGATGTTTGGTGAAGCGCAGCGAAGCCTCTGCGTCGGTGTGTTTATCAAGCGAGGATCGGCGCCGGTGTATTGACGGCAACTATAGCACTCGAGAGGCCTGCAATGTGTGTTGGTGTTCCAGTAACAGTTCATTCGCTTGACTTTTCCAGTCTCTCAGTAGGGTTCTGTGCGACATTTCGGACTGACAGCGTTTGACACGTTACTTGATTGACCCCAAGTACGTACGGAAACGTATGAACTGCGCGCTGTGTTCGGTTCTTGCTTTGCCACTGGTTAGACCTTACACTTCTATTTTCTTGTGAGCAATCTAGTGTTCAGGAGTGAAACAATGTTCATTGAGACCAGCTGTGCTGTGTTGACGTTTCCAAGACATGTGAAGAAGCTGTCCTCGTGGGACCGAAAATGGAAAGAGAGCGTTGATAACTGTTCGGCCCTGTGAAGCAACAGTGGTGGAGCTTGCGCTTTTGTTTGTTAACGTGTCAATTTTCCTTTTTCTGATAACCATAGTCCGAGCACTGTGATGTGATGAAGCGAAGCTGCGAGATGCTACGTTCTGTAGTGGATCGTGTTACTTTGGCAGCGTGCGTAGACTGTTTTTCGGTAAGAACTTGAGAGTTCTATGTGGCAGCGAAAGCCCGTGAACGTCAAGCTTCTCTCCGGCCCCCAGAAAAAGCAGATTTGACCGGCGCCTTGCTTTGGATGAAGTTGTAGGCCAGTACCGGCTAACTACAGGTTTCCGAGTTCGTCTGGCCATCGTTTTGCACGTACTAGAGCCTTGACAACAGCCGGTCATGGCCAGTTCTTGCACTATATCAATGGACGTGCATGCCTGGCCAGCCCTTCATTACTTTTATCGGCAGCCTGGAGTCTCCAGATGTCCTTTGCCTGTTGACCCTAGAGCACACTTGCTTCCTCATGACACTGGCGGCTACTAAATGCTGCCATCGGTGAGTTGACCTTGCAGAAATAAATTTGTTGCTATTCACGCAGTACTATAACGTGTGTAAGGTTTTAAGCCCATCAGATGTAATGTTTCCTATCTTAAGTTCAAGCATGAAAAATTTACTACTACTGTTATATACATACACATATTATGGAGATCGGTGGCCCGATGGGGTCTTAGGAAAGGGCCCGAGCAAGTCGATGCCGACTTTTTCAAAAGGGGATGTCGGTGGAGAGATGGGCTGCAAATAACCGGCCGTGGCAGTGGTGGATCGCTTGTGGCGCTGACATATAGCGCAGCTGGTGACGTACTGCTTTGTGGTCTTCCACATTTTCGGCCAGTAGAACCTCTCACGTAGTCGATGTAGCGTACGTGTGAAACCGAGATGACCGGATGTTATATCATTGTGCGCAGAACGAAGGACGACCTGGCGCAGGCTTTCCGGCACCGCTAGAAGCAATGGGAGGCGATCGGCTGAATAGTTTCTTTTATACAACAAGCTATTTGAAATTTTGAAGTGCTTGTCGACGGAGTTATGTGCAGCTTCGAGCAAGGGCTTCAGAGTAGGGTCGCGCTGCTGCTCACGTTTGAAGCTGCTGGTATCTGGGAAGTCGGACGAGACAGAAACTAAATAGTCATCAATGTCATTGTCGTCAGCATTGGTGTGTACTGAAGGAAGGCGGGATAAGCAGTCGGCATCTGTGTGACATCGTCCGCTCTTATAGGTAACAGAAAAGCTGTACTCTTGGAGGTGCAACGCCCAATGAGGCAGCCGGCCAGACGGGTTGTGAAGTCCCACAAGCCAGCATAGTGAGTGGTGATCGGTCACTGTTTTGAACTCGCGGCCATGTAGATAAGGTCGGAACTTCTGAATGGCGAAGACGACTGCTAAGCACTCGAGCTCGGTGACGGTGTAGTTCGTCTCTGCTCGGGTCAGTGTCCGACTGGCATATGCTACGACGTGCTGGCGACTGTTGCAGAGTTGGACCAGCACAGCACCAACACCTAGTTCACTAGCATCAGTATGAAGTTCAGTCAAACCACCAGGATCAAAATGCTCTAGGATGGGCCCTGAAGTGAATAAAAACTTCAGCTGTTGAAATGCAGCCTCACATTTATCATCCCACAAGTACGGTGTGTCTTTATGAAGAGGGGACGTCAGTGGTGAGGCAAGTTGTGCGAAGTTCTTAATAAATCGGCGGAAATATGAGCACAGACCCAAAAAACTTCACAGGTCCTTTACTGTTCGTGGTGGTTCAAAGTTGCGAACCACTGCGGTCTTCTGTGGGTCTGGTCGCACGCCTTCTTTATCCACGAGAAAGCCTAATACGAGGGCTTGACATTCTCCAAAATGACACTTCTTTGAGTTTAAAATAAGGCCAGCTTCACGTAAGCATTCAAACACAAGCGACAAGCGGTGGTTGTGCTCTTGAGAAGTCTTGCCATAGATAATCACGTCATCTAAATAGCACAAGCAAATTTCCCATTTTAGTCAACGGAGTACTGTATCCATAAATCTCTCGAATGTCGCTGGAGCATTGCACAAACCAAAGGGCATAACGTTGAACTCAAAGAGACCGTCTGGTGTTACGAAGGCCGTCTTCTCTTTATCTGAGGGATGCATAGGAATTTGCCAATGCCCAGAACGCAAGTCAACAGAAGAAAAATAAGAGGCAGAATGCAGGCAGTCCACGGCGTCATCTAAACGTGGCAAAGGGTAGACGTCTTTTTTTGTGATGGCATTTAGGCGACGATAGTCTACGCAGAATCTCCATGAATTATCCTTTTTCCTCACTAGAATGACAGGAGCTGCCCATGGACTACACGATTCTTGTATGACGCCCTTCTTTAGCATGTCTTCAACTTGCTCAGCGATGACTTTCCTTTCGGAAGGCGATACACGATAGGGCTTCTGGCGTATTGGTGGTGCTTGGCCTGTATAGATGCGGTGTTGCGTACTTGAAGACGGTGGCGTAACGGTAGACGTCTCGTCTTAGGCAAAGTCAAAGACTGAGGCGTAGTGTGCGATCACCACCTACAGCAGCGGCCGTTCAGTTGATGGAAGAGACTTGTTAATCCTACGGTCAATGCTGGCAGAATAGTCGGGGTGCGAGTTGGCGTGGGGTTTCTTTACATCCACCGACAGTTGGAGTGACCGTATGGTAAGAGTACTTTGCTGTTGAAAGCTTGCCAATTTAAGTCCTGCAGGCGGATATATAGGCTGCGCGGAAACATTCACAGTTCACAAATCGGCACAACCATCGACGGTGAGCACGAGGCAACGAGGCACAATAACGTTTTTCTTAAGTGCGTTACTGAAGTTCGGCTCGGCTAAACCGTAGTAAGAACCCGCACAAGAACGCGAAGAGTTTACACGCACAAACACTGCGGTATGTGGGGCCAAGCAGACGTCTTCAGACACGAAAAACACTTCCAAGCAGTCATCAATGGTATCTTTCGTCAATAGAGACGGCAACACGGGACGAAAAACAATCCCACCACTACCACATTCTAGAGTTGCACCACATTCCCGCAAAAAATTCATACCTAGAATGACGTCATGGGTCACTCGTGCAAGCACCGTTTGTTCAGCTCGAAACGTTTGATTTCCCACAGAAAGTAAAACAGAACAAACTCCAACCGGGCTCAACGTTTTCTCCCCCTACGCCGCGGAACGTAGCACTCCGATTCCAAGCAAACATTACCTTCGTCCCAAGGCGATTTTTAAAAGACATGCTCATTATGAAAATGGCAGCACCGGTATCAACTAGTGCAACAGTACTGACATTGTCTACAAAAACACTCACTTTGTTCTCAACTATTACAACACAAGGGGGTCTTGCGGAAAATGATTTTGCGGCCTCGCCCCCATTGGTCGCACAAGTTAGTTTCCCAGTGGTGGTGGCGTCCCCGAGCGGCGACGCGGAGACGGGGATCGCTGTAGGCGTGCGGATGGTGGGGTAACGCTGCGGTCGGAGCAAGGCGAGTCAACACGTGCTGCGTGTTGCTGTTGGAAAGAGCCCTGAAATGGTCGAGACTCGCTGGCAGGTACATAGGGCGTGTACACGTTGAATCGTGGAGCTTGCTGCTGGCGACGGTAGCAGTACCTAGCAATGTGTACAGGTAGCCAGCAGTTGTAGCAAGTACGGGTGTCGCGCCTAGTCGTCCCCGGCGAAGTAAACCTCGTCGGTTGAAAGCCGCGCGATTGTGGTCGAGGAGTAAATCGCTGTGACGCAGCTTGCCTGCGTTCCTGGTTTTCGAGTGGTCGTTCACTCCTCCGTTCGAACCGATCGGTGTAATTCGGGCGAGGCTCAAAGTAGCTCTGTCGCATCCGAGGTACCAGTGGTTCACGGGGCCGTTGGTCGAATGCACACTGATGGCAGACACCAGCGGTGTCCACAGCTTGCAGTTGAGCAAGTTTTTCCTTAACCACTCGTCTTATAAGAGAAGAGATGTCGTCCTGCGATGGAAGGTTGACACTTGCTATCGTGGGCACATTCTCAAGACGTCCAAATTTCGGTAGGACTCTCCTCTTCTTTAGCGCTTCAAACGCTCGGCAGTGTCTCCTTAGGTCGGAAGGTGTGTGTAAGTCTTCCTTAGTGATAAGGAAATTGTACAAGTCTTCCGCGATTCTCTTGAGCAGATGACCTACCTTATCTTCGTCACACATGGTCACACTCACGATTCCGCAAAGCTTCAAGACGGCCTCGATGTAGGTGGTGCATGTTTCACCAGGTAACTGAGCTCTGCGTGAAAGCGTTTGCTCCACCTGCTTGACCTTAGCTGTTGAGTCACCAAAACACCTCTTCAGCTCGTCCACGAAAATGTCCCATGTGGTCAATGCACTCTAATGGTTGTCGAACTAAAGAGACGCGGTGCCGATGAGAAAAAACACCACGTTCTCGAGCTGCTTAGCAGTGCTCCAGCGGTTGCTGCAACTCACTCTTTGGTAGTGCTTGAGCTAGTCGTGAACATCGTCGTCCGGCTGCCCCGAAAAGGTCCTCGGCTGACGTTCCGGCATGCCGCAGCCATCTTGTCCTGGCGGGGGTGAGTGTGATGCTCATCAGCAACGAGGTTGTTATGGCCTGCTCCCGCGTCCTCCATGTCTGGTAGCTGTGGTGGCAAGCCTGCCAAGCGTCTGCCCCGTCGCAAAATCGGCAGAGCTGGGTCGTCCAGATCGATGTACCCAGCACCTCCACCAAACTGTTACGAGTGACTGTGTTCATTTACAGATGAGGTGAAATGGCGTTGTGAAATAGCAGCGTACTTCTGAGACAGGCCTAGAACGCTTCCACCCAACCACACAGTCCAGGCGCCGCTCCACTACTCTTCTTCTTCTTCTGCGCCCCGTTGGCTCACGCATCTTCGTTTCAATATATTAGGGAGTTTTAGTGCTGGGTACGCATTCTCTTGGGGCCTTGCGGGCTTGAGAGCGCGCGGCGTTGCGTGCCCAACCCATACCCAACCAGAAATTCCTTTTAGTTGGCGCCATGGTGACACGCACGCAAACGCAAGCCGTACGATGGTCACACGCGCTCCCAGAGCCACAGCGTCTTGTCGCGTAAGTATTATTTAGGTCTCTTATGATTTAAAATGTTAAATTAAACATACATAGTGATCAGGACACTTTTTTATTGTGTACAGTAATCTGGTATACGCAAAAAAGTGAAATACAAAGTTTTTGTAATGACAGTGTCGACATCTTGTGACACTTTGTGCAACCGCAGTCATGAACATGCTAGCTTACGCGTAATGTTTTTGAGGTGAAAATGAATAAAAAGGTTACTCGTTTGTAGTATTGTCGCTGCGCAGTTTTTGCACCAGATGTACAATGCACAATGTTTCTGCAAAACAAAGTTGTGGTTGTCTTTTTCACTATGGCCGCACTAGATGGCGCCACCTACTCGGCTGGTCTGGGGCTGGCATATGCTTTTTAGTTTCTATGTTCCAGGCCATTCTAGCTTTGGAAATCTGGCTGAAACCGTGTAATCGCTATAAGTACTCGCACTTTGGCTTATTTTAACTTGACGGCTAGAGTATCCGCAGTGCGGATACCGTGAGTTCTTGCGAAGGTGGACCGCGCGGACGCATGGCCCCATCGCCCCAGTGATCTTGCGACGCATCTGTTTTGGGGCTTCGCGCATGCGCAATACCGCCGCCCCATCGTCTTGCGTATGCAAGCCGCCTGCGTACCCAGCACTAAGACTCCCTATTATATTTTCAGTCTTCACTGCTTGTGTGTGTGTCGAGGCATGTCATCGGCTTCTGAAAATACGACATCTGTAAATATGAGCACATATTTACCAACTGTACACCTTTGCATGTAGCATGGTTGTAACAATGATCTGTATTTTTCCAAGTTCCAGCAGTAATAAGCAATCCAGTGCTCCACGGTCATGTACAGTGTATCGAGAACAGAGCACAGAAGACCAACAAGTAGAAAGGGACTGCCAGTTACTGTTCTCTTGCTCAAAGGTTACGACAGCAGAAAGAGCACGTTGTGATGTAAGAGCAGTTTGAATTGTATACGTAGTAACATTCTGTGCAGCTGCAAGTTAATTTCTTAGCAGTGCATTATTCAGCAGTTCCTTTGCTTGCATTTCAAATTATCTAAATTTTGCATGGAAGATACCAAACTTCGACACTAATTTAAGCACTGCTGTAGTGTCAGTGGGCAAATAACTTTGAGCTGATGTTTTTAACATGCATATTAATCAAAGTGCCTGCATGTCCCTGCTTTTAACTGCCATAAATCACAGCACCATGGTCGGCAATGGTAACTGTGTTTGCATTCCTTGTAGTACAAGAAGTAAAGCCATGAATGTGGTAATCTTGTACTCAGTCTATGTTATCCTTCCCTATACAATCATTTGTATAGCACCAATGATGCCATGTGTGTATAAGCTCTCGGAAGTAAATCTATGTGGATTATTTTATTTTGAAGGAAAAGGATCATCATTATTCCTAGTATATCTAACAGTCGATTTTATTGCTTGTGTATTGTTTTCCCACTGCCTGTCCGTCCTTCAACAATCTAGTTCTCTGTTTCAATTGGGTAAGTATGCGTTTTTTAATGTATAATTTGCTCGGATAGGTTTGTTCATAATGTAATTGTGTACTATCCAAGTGACTTATCATCTATGCAGCTTTACTCAGACTAGAAATAAAATTATTTAATTTATTTTGATGTAAATATAGCATGCATTTATTCATCTTTTTTTAGGTGCCTGTACAATTCTTTAGTCCTACAAAGGTACTGGTATACTCTAATAATGAAGCTGGCATTTTAAAACAATTTGTTAGTGGAAATAACAATGTGTTTATATTCAATATTACTATTCTCAGATGAGCTGTGAAAACCTAATGGAAATGTATTTACATTTCTTGAACTGTGTGTAGGTAAATGTTCTTTTGTGCTTTTACTGTGGTCCCGGTTTCATGCAAATGACACATATTTACTTTGCGGCGGCATAGTATTAGTTGTGATTTTACTCATATGTGCTGAGCAACATCGCAGTTGAGGCCAGCAGCAAGACAAGCATGCAGTGCACAGGAGCATCACCATACATAATTATGGTGCAGTCTTTGCCCACCAGTGAACTGAATTTTTTTCAAGCAGACTAACAGACAGCTGTATGGGAAGTGTGTTGATGTGCAAACTTCGAAGTCTTTTTGGGGAGCGTTTTTGGGAAACGACCTTGGGGTCTATAGCTGCCAATATAAACACTGTTTGCGTCAAGGAGCTAAGTAGCTTAGAATTGTATTATTAATGTATCATCTGGAATTTCTTTGCGCTATGCCAAGTTTCAGCCCAAGTGTCCTAACATGCTTCGTTGGTGTGTTGTGAATGAGTCAAGCAATGTAAATGAACAAAGTAATATTGCAGAATGTACAAAATATTGATGCACAGCCCTTTTCTTTAGCATGACATTGTCAAGGGTTTTACTCTTGTGTTTCTTATAAAAACTGATTCTCACTGGGCAGCAGCAGAAACTATGCATCAAGCTTTTGCGAGATGGTTTGAGAAACACTGAGCTCAGACATAACAGTGCTGGTGGTTTTCTGTCATAAGTTACTTTCTGTATACTCAAAATCAGTGTATTAGAATTCATTTCTTTTATTTATTTATTTGCAATACTGCTAGTCTCTACTGAGGCCATGGCAGGTGGGCACTTTGTACAGATGCTATTATTGCTCATCACTGTAAAAAAGCTGTAATAAACAATGAAAAAGCAACACCAACCTGGCACTTTGTACATTAGCAATATTTACACAACATAATAAACAAAATACCAGTGCATACAAAAATGGCAAGTTGAACAATATGGCCTCTTACATGGCTGTTTAGAGAACATAAAAGTAGTACATACTGGTTTTATTACCATTGTCACTGGGTATTAAAAGAAGCTAAGAATTGTTTTCAATTTTTAAGTCAAAGACAGGGACTCAATGTTGTTGATGTGAGAGCCAACATGTTTCATTCGCGAATACCAACTGGAAAAAAAGAATATTTAAACACATCAGTGTTGCATTTGTATTGTGCTAATGTGTGGGTATGTTTGTGTCTTGTGGTTTGTGTTTGTGAATAAGACACGTAATTTGAAATGTCTATTTTAAAATCATTGTGCAGGAGTTGGTAAAGAAATTTTAGACGTGCCTGTTTTGTTCGTACTTCTAGCGTAGGAAGTTCAGAAATAGTTAGAAGACTAGTGGGTGAGTGTTCACGTTTATATTTGTTGCGTACGAATCTTATGGCTTTTCTCTGTGCTGCTTCAATATTCATACGCTTGTGCGGGGTGAGGAAACCACACTGTACTTCCGTAATCGACGATAGGTCTGACGAATGTTTTGTAGGCTAGAAGCTTTGTTCGCAATGTTGCCATTTGAAGTGATCTGCGAAGAAAACTTTATTTCTTCATGGCAGAGAAAGTTATGTTTGTAATGTGCTCATCCCACCTTAAGTCGGACGTAAATGTTAAGCTTAGGTATTTATGTTTGTGTACTCTGCTCAGAGCAGTGCCATTCATAGTGTAGCAAAAGTTTGATGGCTCTCTCTTGCTCCCTATCGTCATGCAAGCTGATTTTTTTTACATTGATTGTCATCTGCCAGTTTGAACATCATTCAAAAATAGCAGAGAGTGATTTGTTCAGCAAACAGTGATCTTGGTCATTTTTGATTTCGCTTTAAATGATACAGTCATCTGCGAATAACCTTATTTTATAGACTGTATTTTGTTGTTTATAGTCATTCACCTTAATATTTACACCTCAGTGTATGTATGTATGTATGTATTTTTGTATGTATGTATGTATGTATGTATGTATGTTTTAAATGAGAATCCATTTACCATTAATGAGTAAGTTTGGTAATGATCTGGATGAATTTGTTTCAAGTTCTTTTCTTCTGAGCCATTACACATTCCACTTTGTTTTTACTGCATAAAAATAAATGTAACCTTACACAAAATATGTATAATAAAGAAGTTGTTTCAATTCCCAATGTACAGTCATGAGCAAAAAATTGGGTAAAATGAAACCAACCAGCGAAGATTAGTTTATGGTATAGGTACTCTACATGACATATATTGTACACATCGCGTTGATCGAATATGTGAATTTCAACGTATTAATTTTAATCAGAAAAAACAAGCTATCACCCCTGCGTGTATGTGTGTGTGATATTTATGCATATTGTATTATCGGTTGGCAATTACTATTAGGATCGCAAATCTAGTCACAATGAATACACAAATTTCATCCATGCACCTTTTATCTATACTGGAACTGATGTTAATAAAAAATGAACTACGGTTTAAAAATTTATTTTTGTAACTAGAAGCAGAGTATCTATCTATGACACAAATCAAATTGCCATTGCTTTGTTTCGTTCTGGACAATAGGGGACCCTCTTAGCAGTGCTCGATTAACTGTTGTAGTAGTTCATTTTAACCATTGACAGTGACATTACACTGACGCGCGCAGCATGACAAATAGCGAGAGAGAAGACACAAACTAATCACTCTGCTTGTGTGTTATCTAACTGTCCACGCTTTTTGGCCTTGCTGCATGTAATGATGCCCATCAAATTAGCATGAAAACGTGTCCCGACAAAGGCAGTCATCTGCGCCGCAAGCAATTAGCTCACTGCATGTCTAGATTTTCTTCAAAACACCGTGACGACTGATTGCTGGTTGAATATTCAAACGCGTGTAAAGTAATATACCAGGAATGATATTGGTATTTCACCACTGGGCACTTTTGGGATAAGAGAGGATGAAAGGAAAATTATGAACCCTTGAATTATGTATTTTATGAAGGAGCACGGTACACCGCTTTTGGGTCAAAAGGAGAGTGAAACAAGAAAGCGCGAAAGCCATCTTCTCGGGAAATTAGTACCCGCCGCCACGCATGATCTCAAGCCGAGCAACCTCTTAAAAAAAGTAGTGCTCGGAGACAGTGTGGATCGAACACAGTACCTCCTAGATTGTACCTGAGCGCTGTAACTACTCGTCCACTGCAGCAGGTTGCATTCACCCAATTGCTGATATATCATCAATGCTTTGAATGACGCCAAATGCAAAAACGTCTGGTGATACTTGGTCAAAAATAGAAAAAAATAAAATGCGTTTGCCGTGCCGTATTGTTCTTATACATTACTAACATGAAGTTGGGAAAGCCGGCTCTAACGTACGCTACCTTCTCAAAGTTTGCCAAATATAAATAAAATCAAAAATATATATCGGCCTGTGACCACGCTAATCAACTATTATGAATTCACTGTCACCATTGTCACTTTCACTAGATGAATACTCTGTTTTCATTAGAGGTATTTAAGGAATATTTGGCTAATTAACCGACAACTCTCACATTCAAAGATAATAAAACTTCATCTCGCTTTCTGTGTGGCTGTCGCTCCCATAAAACGCGCATCCCACTTTTTTTGCTCTCCAAGCATCCGACGCTGCTTTGCGGAAACTTTCCCTGACGTCTGCTCACTCTCTCTCTCTCTCTCTCTTTTCGTCCTTTTGAACGTGTGATAACGTCTCTCGACTTCAAGATTCGTGTACACGTCCCTTGCTTTGTTTGCTCATTGAAACAACGCTGGACGAAATATTTGCATCACGTTTTGTGAAAAGCATTAGCACTGAAACACCTCCCAACGAGTCTCCCTCGTTTTACGTAGACACATATCTAAGCGTAAGCGTATGCACGTTCTCGCATTCCTGCTTTATAAAAATGCTGCGGTGCATGGAACCAGCAAAATTCGCCTCACAATTTCACTTGATTACTGCTGTTCTCTATTTCTGCACAATTCGTCCACAGGCACAAAAGTCGCTTCTGTCTCTTGTAATGAGAATATTGTAAGAAAGGCAACCTTTTACGTCTAGGTGAAAAACACCCTTACGTTCCCCACTATGCCGTGCTCGAGTACACCTGATTAGTTGAGTACCAGCGCAGCTTCATTAAAATTTAAGGTAACTGGTCGCGTTAAACAGGGGAAGACATTTGAGGCGCATTCCAAAACATTGCATTTATCGATTTATGGGTGGTTTCATTGATGGGGTGCACCTGGAGTGTTGTTCACTTATACTTGGCAATATACTGGATAGTTTATTGCTTAAGGCCATCGAGCAATTTCTTTCTTAGCTACAGTCGTGGACGAAAGGCGAATGCTTGGCTTTGCACAGCACACCGAGACATCAATTACTACGTACACGGCATCCCTTAAGCGCTGTAGCAGACTCTCGCGGAACTAAAACTTAGATGGAGCAAATCATTGGCTATCATCGTATACAATCGATGCTAGACGCTTTGCGTGCTACCTTGATATTATCGGCACACACTTCTTTCTTTCCTTGTCGTTTGATATCGGCTATCGTGTGTCCTCCTCGCCCTCTTAAGTGCCTAATAAGTTAAATTCGTACCCACGCTATAGTGATCCCTCCAGATAAGAGAATTCTTGGCTAAGAAAATGCGTAGCCAAGAGAAAGCTTTGTGAATTCGGCTCCAGGCGTGGTTACCAAAATCTGTACATGTAAAGGTAGATAGAAAGCATCAATTAAACAAAAGAGAGAAAATATTAATTTTTTTGTTCCTTCAGGTTACTGCGGATCAAAACACAGACGCTATTAGTGTTTAAACGACACATAAACAAAGACACATGCAATAAGATACTGTTCAATGGGTCATCATTGGCGCCAAAGTATGTGCATAAGTGAATTATTACGATACATACTATCGGTAAAACAGAGTAATAAAATTAACCCAATGCCTCGAAGTCTATGTCAATAGGGTATGTCTTAGAACAAAATAACATATATACCAATGTTTGACAACGGCTCAAGTGCGTCAAGTAAGTATTTACTAGGAAGTTTGTTATATGTCACAAGTTGGTTTTTTCAGGGCGTATGTCTGTGATGTGAACTCAGACGCGTTGGTTTCACCGCTGCAGTACCTGCCTTCTTTAGAAAACAAACCGTTGTAACCAATCCATTGATCTCTGTGTAAACGCTAGCCTATATGATGTGATGTGATCTTGGATACAGCGACGTGCTTGCTAGGCCCATTATCGAGTGGAAATAAGGGACTCTGTGACACCTTTTAGGCGGTGCCTAGCTCATACATGGCGTGTCAACTAACCCTGCCCTTTGGTTCGATCAATGAGATACATCTAGCGATATGGTTGTGGACGTAATGAAGAGAGCAAGCTGTGCGAACCAGGTAAAAGGAAATCCCTTTGTGAGGTTCAGCGACCTCCAGGGACAAAAAAAAAAACAGCAAACAAATAAGAGCAGCCAGTAGTGCAAAAAACTCCGAGGTCGAGATAAAGCTTGACCGAATTCGAAAGGCCTCTGTCATATCGGTCTTGCTGCCCCGAGATATGTAGCTGTGTCAGTCCGCACGATAGCTCACGAATTGCAAAATAAGCCAACGATGGCCGTTCGTATTACGATGAAACTAAGAGCTCTCTACTTGTTTCGCTGAATGTGACCTGCCACTGAGAAATTATCTGTTACCATCCAAGCAAACATAGGCTTCTTGGAACAATGCCTTTTCAAGCTATAACTTCTGAACGAAGGGCATATTTATAAGATCTGCGTTTTATTTACTGAAACCAAATGATCGACATAGCAAATGCTGATACTATGTCCTTTACTTAAGACAAAATCTGTTATACTGTTCTGATGTTTACGTCACTCACGTGATGAAATATAAGCCAGCTAATAAGGAAGTCCAACCAATTATCCGGCAATGTGTACGTTTTACGCGAACTAAATTGGCGCCGTAGTCAGAACAACAAAGGTCCCGTAATACCGCTTCGCCTATTTAAAGACGAGCCAGCTAAAAAAAAAGATAGATCCCACGTACGGTGGGAATCGAATATATGCAAAGCACGAAAGGGAAAGGTATAATGGCCACATTAAGGTGAGCACAACGTTACGAGGTGGACGTATATTATGCCATACGTGACTTCCATGTCATGGGTATCACGTCTGCGCTTGGCATTTGTGCTCGACGGTACAAATTCCAAGCTCAAACGATGGTACAAATCATCAATCAAGCATCATTGTGCTTAATCGGTACAGCAGCAGCTGAGACATTCGCAATAGTGGTGTGATTGCTTTGCTCTGTCATGCAGCGCCATATTTATCCACAGCTCCTATGGGTCCACTGCACGGCGATTCTCTATTCACCCTCTCTTATGCGAGCTGATATCATTTTGTACCCAGCAACTCATTTCATCCCCCCACCACAGCCTCTGGCATCCAAACACAGCCTCTGGCATCCGAGGCTGTGTTTGACGCCCCTTTGTGTCTACGCCGCCGCCAGCTAACCTTCAACCGTGTGCCAATGTCTATGTGCGAAGATGCCATAAAACATCAGCGAAAGAGAGAGAGAGAGAGGACAGAAATTCTTCGTTTGGCTGGGCTCATCTAGCCTGAGCCTTAAGGTGGGTGACCCCCTCAGACCAGGTCGCCATCGACAGCTCCGCCTTCTGAGCACTATTTAGCAAACGTGGCTTGCATCTCTCACAAAGCCTAGAGATATCCTTTGACCCAAGGCAATTTTATTATAACATCATAAGAAAACCTTTCATAAGGAAGAGTTTAAAAAAGAAAAAAGGTCACAGTGCATTTCAGAAACTTGCCTTATTTAGTTTTAAGGCATCCTTACGGAAGGAGGCTTTCTCACCGTTAGAAACGATCATGGGATTGATGTTATGAACTTTATAGGCTCACTGCTCATTTTTGAGCTAGAAAAAAGTGCTACACGCTCTAAAAGTCAATGAAACAATTGAAGGAACACCTGTGCAAAATTTGGAAGGATGGTGTCTGGTATGGACACGCCGTCTGCCCCTTTAGTTTTTAAAAGGTTTACCTTTGTCATAGAAACTGGCGGCTCGCGGTGACGGACAAGGCGGTTAACAAGAGACGCGTGAAGGTGCGAGTGGCATTTTCTCCGTCTGTCCCTGTTTCTTTGTGCGTGCGTGTCGTTGTCTGAATGTTTGTTTGTGTCTATAAGCTTGGTTATGGAGCGCTTACGTATTTGTTTGATTATTCATGCTTGTGGGTAATGTGTTGCAGCGGCGGCAGTAAAGCGAAAATCGAATTTTATTGAAGGAGCAGACCTACTTCTTGATTTGAAAGCATCGAGTTATGTTACCAAAAATTGTAATTGCACACGACATTACACACGTACAAGATAGATTGTCAGAAGCTTAAAGAGCAGTTTGAACACCCAGAGATTGACGTGCGACCGCGCACCGAGCAACGACCCCATGCATTCAAATACAAAAAAATGCCAGATCCCACGTACAGTAGGAATAGATGAAATGAGAAGCACGATTGAGAAAGGTTGATATTTAAAATAAGCTCAATGTTACGAGGTGGAGGTAAATGACGACTTGCATAACTTACGTGTCATGACTATCATGTTTGTATGTCTCGTTTACCTTCGTCATCTATTCAAGTCACGTGATACCAAATTTAGTATATGTGGAGCTAGCGAAACGGCCGCGAGCGCATCATGAAGGGCCCAATACACTCCAATGTAGCGTTGACGCGCATGCACGCTGGGCACAGCGACGCTACGTTAGAAAACACGAGCACTCTATAGTTGACGCCAGGCGCGACCGGCGCGACAAGCGTCCGTCGGCGCGGCCCGATGGAAGCCGGTGCGACGGGGGACGCCGGACGAGCTGAAACGCGCATGCGTCAAAGCAACTCAGCGCGGCGCGCACCTGCAAGTATATGGCAGGACCGGAGCCCGGCGTGGCAACGCCAGGGTGACGCCACGAAATGGAACGCTGGAGAGCACGTGCGCCGCGTCACGTCGATATGTATTCGCGCGTTGACTGTGGCATGCAGCCATGTTCTCACATGACACACATCTCAGGATTATCAACTTTGCACCAGTCACATACCTTCGTCATCCATTGGTGTCACGTAATAACGAATACGGCATATGTGAAGCTAGCGAAACGGCCACGAGCGCATCATGAGTGGGGCGTGTAGTCATGTTGTTACATGACACGCATGTCATGGTTACCATGTTTGGATGTGTCATTTACCTATGTCTTCCATTCGCGTCACGTAATACCAAGTTTGGTACATGTGAAGCTAGCGAAACTGCCACGAGCACATTATGAGCGTAGCATGTAGTCATGTTGTTACATGACACGCATCTCATGTTTACAATGTTTGAACCATGATCATACATTCGTCATTCATTCACGCCCCGTAAACCGAATTTGGCATATGCGACGCTAGCGAAACGGCCGCGAGCGAATCATGTGCGCGCAGTGTTGTCTTGTTGTTACATGATATGCATGTCATGATTTTCATGTTAGGGTCTGCTGCTTGCGTTCGTTATGCAATCACGTCATGCCATAGCAGTTCCTAAACATGTCATGTGAACAAATCCACTGCAAAAGTAGCAGGATAATGAATTTATTGATGACATTCATGAGATACTTGTCAGGATTTTCGCGTTATGACTTGTCAGATATGTGCTTCATACAGTCATGTTATGTCTTACCTAGCTTGGTACCTGTAGCATTATCGAAACGGCCAGGAGAGCTAAAGGTCGTAGGCGACTAGATAGATAGATAGATAGATAGATAGATAGATAGATAGATAGATAGATAGATACGCTCAGTCGTCGAAGTTCGCTAAAAAATGCTTCGCATTTAAAATTTCTGCCTCCCTCTTCTCCCCACCTCACCCGAAAAAAAACTGCCATGCGTTTAGGAAAATTTATTCGATCACTAATTCTTGCAGTAGTAAGTAGAACTAACAGACAATGATACCAAAAAATATAGGGGATTTTACTGTTAGTAACCGCCATGCCAACTTCGAACAGTTCGTTTACTCCAACCAGACATCATCTACCCGGGAACAGTTCGTTTACTCCAACCAGACATCATCTACCACGCGTCCTGTCCTTTCAGGTGTACCTCAGGGTACGGTGCTCGGTCCCCTTCTATTTTTAATTTATGTTAACGACCTACCTAGCAATATATCGTCCCAAATCCGTCTATTTGCTGACGATTGCGTGATATATCGTCCTATTAACTGCCATAATGACTCCCAGATCCTTCAAAATGATCTAATAACTATAGAAACCTGGTGCAAAAAATGGCTCATGACTTTGAACATTAGGAAAACCTCCGTCATCTCTTTTCATCGCTGGAAATCTCACCCGGCTACTTCATACTTTTTTTCTCGTTGCGAAATATCCCTGGTGAATTCCTACAAATATTTAGGTATAAACATTACGCCAGATCTTACTTGGTCCTTCCCCATAACAAACATTTCTAACGAAGCAAACAAAGTCCTTGGTTACCTAGGAAGAAATTTACTACTTGCTCCCCCTTCTGTTAAACTTTTAGCATATCAAACACTAGTCCGTCCGAAGCTTGAATACGCTTGCGCCGTCTGGGATCCTCACCAACCTAATCTATCCAAAACATTAGAATCTGTCTAAAATAGAGCATCTAGGTTTATATATTCCGATTACTCGCGCCACACAAGCGTTACTAACTTAAAGATTAAAGCCCATCTTCCCAGCCTTGAACTGCGACGCAAAGTCGCTAGATTAGCTCTTTTTCATAAATTTTTTTACTCACTGACCGACGCATCTGTTATCATGCCCGCGCATCGCATATCTTCCCGCACTAACCACAACAACTCAGTTTACCCTGCGCATGCCCGTACAACTGCTCACCTTCGGTCATTCTTCGTTCAGACAGCGAAGGATTCGAAGGATTGGAATGATCTTCCGTCCCACGTTTTGCGCCACTCCAGCCCCATTCTTTTCAAAGCGCACATGGAAGAAACCCTGTATTGCCCACCCCTCACGTAACACCCCTCCCTGGGGTTTTTGAGGTATAATAAATAAATAAATAAATAAATAAATAAAGTCAAGGAGACAAAAAATAACGTGCCGCTGGGAAAGACTTAACCGGCGATATCCGGATAGCGTGTCCGATGTTCTGTTGACTCAGCTACACCATGGTCATACCGCCATGATATGGTCCTCCTTATGACGTATATGGAGGAGGAGGAGGAAGAGGAAGAGGAAAAGGACGAAGAAAAGGCAGGAAGGTCAACCAGAAGCGTGTCAGATTTGCTATCCTCTATATACAGAGGGAAGGAGATTAAGGGTTGAATACATAGAAAGAGAAAGAAGGGAGCACGTGAGCTTAAAGTACACTGGCGGCATTCGGTAGTGGAGGAAGAAGGACTTCAGGCATATCACGTGTAGACCACCCAGTTCTGGGACTACTGAAGGTTTGCAAGCAACGGACATAGAGCATCCTGTACCTCATGTATGGACCTCCGTATGGTGATTTCGTCCTGCCGACAAACACGTCAAGTGAACCGCACTGTGATCGTAGCATTGTGAGGATTGACTTCTCTTCCGGGAACTTGACAGTCGTGGATGATGGGTTCACAGTTGGCGATGTGCGTAGTGAATTTGCCTAATGCGGCGACTTTGGCACCGGAGGCCAAGCTGCGTCAGTTAAGCGTCCATGCCTTTCGCGAATATTCTGATTTGTGCCAGCCGCCACCGAAAGGTGTGTTTGTGGCTTCGGCAATGTTGGCCTAAAGGAATCCACCGCAACCATGCCTCTCATTGCTATCTCAATCGAACCAGCCGTGTAGTGTCCGGTTTGCAAAGTAGGTGAAGCTGGTCGTCGAATACGACGTTACTACCAGCGGTGCTGACAGCACATATATTTCCCGTAAAATAGACGGGAGATGGCCGCGTCTGTAGCTCTGTCCACAGAGCATCGGACGCATCATTTGAAGATCGCAGGCTCGGTGTTCTTTAGCTGCAAATTGCCTTTTCATCAACATTTTCGCTTTACATTCACATTGCAATTTTTAACGTGCCCTACACTTTTCTTGACATCATTGTCTGTTAGTTTTAATTATTCTGGTGTATATTAAGGAGAAAGTAACAAGCGCTCAAATTTCCACTTCCTTCTTTCCTGCGGTGAAGCGCATTCATCGTCGAGCCATGTCCGCAATTTACTTTGCATGTTTATAATGCAGAGTACAGTGTAGCCGGGGTATTTCCACCAAGTCGCTGTTCACAATTTTCAAAAGTGTCTGCACTGAAGAAACATAACGCCTGCCTAGCTGAGATATTGTGGGAGGAAAAACCGCGGTAGTTGGGCTCAATTTAGCAGTAGCTTCAGGACATCTTGATGAAGTTCTCTCTTCGTGAAGCGGAATGTACTCAAGAACACACCATCTCTAAACTTTCAACATGGGCCTGAAATTCTTCACTGATTGCATTAGTTTCCTCTTATTTTAGCAGCGAGGTGGATGCGGGTGGAACGTTCAGGTTGTTTGTGCAACCCTGCTCTTTGTGGTGCAGGATGCGTCGCTTGTGTTAAAAAAACAGAGAAAGGCATTTGTTACAACAGTAATTTTGTTGAGGAACTCAGTACTCGCCCGCATTTGTTCAACTTCTTGTTTCTTTCAAACTCAAATGCGGCTGTAAAAATACTTCATTCGTGAAGCAGTGCAGCCACACAAGTGTTTAGTAGTGCTGCTTGCAAAGTTGCCGGAACTAACTATTGAACAATGCTATATGTATTTTTTTGTCAGTGTTAAAAGAGGTCAATCTAGTGTACGTCGCCCAACGAACGTATTATTTTCTGTTACCAAAAAATGAACTTCAATTTAATCACACTCATTCATCTATGTCTCGCTTCATCAAAGTCTTTTTATAATGCCGTGAAATAAAAAAAAACAGCACCGAAGGGTGAAGGGCTACAGAACGAAACATCTCGTCACTGTGGCGCCTTCCAAAGGGTGCTGCCTTTGTAAAGATTGAACGCGATAGTGCCGTTCCCCGATCGTGGAGCTTCAACTTTCACTTGCTATTCTTTTTTTTGCTTTTGTATACCACTCCCACACCGTCGGCAGCCTCAAGCCATATTGAACGAAAACAAACTTGAAGCGCGGCTTCATTACTTGACGTCTACCTCTTTCATCTAAGTTCCCAACGTCACGATCTCTGGATCAGTGAAAACAGCGTTACTTACATTACTCCTTCGTCAAAAAGAAAAAAAATGTATAAAGGCAAGCACAAACAAGCTGAAGTTCCCACTATGTTTACTGGTTTATATGTTTTCTTGGAAAGCATTCTTCCCGCTATCGCGCAAACACATTTTTTTGTTTTCTTTTTCTCAAAAATTTTTAATGGTGCTAATACTGAAGTTGCCAATACGAACAAAAGAGAAAAGTACCTCCAACTTTGTATTTCATAGATTTTTCTCCTTCCAATGAAAAATGTTTTTTTTTCTATAAAACAAGACACAAACCGAAAATTTCACACCGTGTCGGGGAATTTGAGTTTATTTCGAACACTCAGTTTCAGAGCTCATACTCTCAAGAACATTCCAGGCTGAAAAGCTTTTGAAAAACATTTCAGCATATTACAATGTGCGAAATACCATTGATGAAGCGGACTGACCAAGGAGAAAGCACACTTACAACAGAGAAGTTTCATGAATTGGGCACCAAATCCTTTACTTCATGATAACATACTAAATTGTTTTCATCGTGCAAGGTTTTTGACTTTCAAAGTGAAGTTAGGTATTCGCTTTCATGATACGACACAAGTTTTGGGCGTTGTTTTGCGCTTTGCGAATCATTCACTTTATGGACAAATAAACAATTTACTTTATGGCGCTCTGACAAGTGCACTTCTAAAAGTAACACGTTTTTACGTTGGAGTCTAGTCGAGGCAAGCTGAATTGTGATTTCTCATGCTTATTCAATAACTTGACCTGAGGTCTCTACAATATTATTTCATAACATCTAGCAATACTTAATAGAACTTGTTTCTCTATTGTGATCATTTTTTAGAATTAAGCGTTTCTGGAACGGTAAATAGCTATACTTGACCAGAGATAATTAGGAAAATGACGCGAGAATGAAGGAGAAGGATAGCCACTACCGCGTATTTTCAATGCCTTTATCATAATTTTACATCTCGCAGTATACTGCTGTGGCGCACCAATTAATTTCCTAAAGAATATTGAAGTTTTAATCAGCTTAGTTTTGGAGTTGACTGGTTAAAAATTTAAGTTAGAATATTGCGTGCACTTTGCAAGAGCGGGTGAAACTACCCGCTCTTGCAACCCGCATTATAAATGGATCCCACGAAATATATCAACCACTCCTACAAACAGGTCACCTACCTGTGGCGCTCACACAAATATTTGCAGTGACGGGTGATTACGTTACTCAAAGGTCTCACCGCCATGAAACCTCTTCTCCAATATAGCTGCCCACCACCACGCCTGAAAAATTTTACGAACACGGCAGCACAGTCTTGGGCGACGTTCCTCATGCAGAGCGTTCCCAACGCCAAGCAACAAGCAGACTAAGGCCTGGTTCACACTGAGCATTCCGGCCGCCGAAAGTGCTCCGAATCCGGTTCGGCGGCGGCGAGATCCGCCGAAAGGGCCCTTTCCGCGCCGATCACTCTCGGACCGATTTTTGCGGCGTCTGCCGCCGAATCGGTCACCGCGGACCAATAGGAGCGCTAGTCAAGGAATTTTGAAAAATGGCGGCCAAGCCCTACTCACTTGTTATGCCGCAGTGCACGTAACTGAATGTTGAAACCAACGGCAGTTTAACCTACTCTGATGTGCCTACTTCGCCTCCGTATTTCGTGGAAGAGGTGACCGAGCTTGCTGTTTGCGTGACCGAGCTTGTTGCGGTCTTGCAGAGCAAAACGAACCCACCAACGCCACTGGCGTGGGTGTTTTTTCTGCTCTTCGTGCATTACAAGACATCCACTTGCCAGTAAAGTAAGCAGTACTGTCTTTTCTTGCTTCTTGCGTACGAGAATCGTCGAAGTATACACCACCGCAGAGTGTAGTAGTGTTTGCGAGCCGCACTAACAACCGGGTGACAGCGCATCCATCCCGCGTTCGCCCCGTACTAGATGGCATATTCGGCGGCGCGGGGCGCGTCCAGTGCGAACAACGCTGCATTTCGGTGGCAGGGGAATTTCGGTCACTGTAGAAAGCGGATGTTTCAGTTGTGAACTAGGCATAAGAGCACAGGTGCTTGCTGGCGCACACCGGCGCCGTTCTTTATCGGCTTTCCCCTCTTTTGCTACGAGACGCCACTGCGGGCACTATCCGTGTTGTCTCAGTGGCGTAGCGCAAGAGGGTGGATAGGGCTGGCAGAAAGGTACCATTAGTTATTGCGCGGAAGGCCACAGCCTAAATGCCTGCCTACCTTGTGGTGTCATGGATGAATAATGGGCTCCTATTAATGATGTGGCCTCATCTCGTGTTAAGGGTGGCATTAATTTGTGAATGCGGCGAATGCGAGTAGCTGCTGGGATCGTCTGTACAAAAAGTGCATCGGAGAAATAGGCTTTCATTTTTGCTTAGGTAATTTCTAAGCTCAGTAAATGCGAAATTTTGACCATGACACAGTGCACGTTGCTAAAAGCCTTTCATGAAGATCTTTAACTATACGATTCAAACATATCGGCCTCAGACAATAAGTGTATGAAGCTCTCCTTTGTGTCCGCGTTGTACTGGAAGCCGAAAGCGCTCTGTAAGGCGACATAGACGAGAACATATAAAGCTCTAGATTACTTCTATGATTCTGTCGCTGACAGAAAAGCTCTTCTCAGCATGGTGTTTCGGGGACCACTTGAAACATGTAGAAGTGATATGTGGTCCTTGCAGTGTCTAAAAGAGAGGGGACAGGTCACAACACAACCCGTGAAATTGGTGCCTCTTATCTCTTTATTGTGCAGTTTCGCAAATTAGCGACATACCAAAATATTCTACGTAAGGAAGTCACAAAATGCGTGCTGGCTTTAATTCTGGCTGTTAAGTACTGATATTCAACGTGACTTTCAATACGAAAAATCTGGCATCATTTCGTCTAAGGTATTCTGGGCCGGAAGCAAGTGTAGCTGATGGCGGAGAGCGTGAAGCACGTGCAAGCGCTCTCGCGTTTTCATTTCTTCTCGCCTTAATGACGTAAGTTGAATGTTTTCTATTTACTTTATGTGATGTGTGTAAACCGAAGAGGTGGAACATGACATGCTACGTAGTTCTGAAGTATAGCTTTTCTTTTTGTTACAAGGTCTTCGCTTCTGCGGCATGTCGCAGATTCACAACATACCTACTCTTATGCAATAAAGAGAAACTTGGGTAACTTGAATACAGAATGAATGAAAATTTGATATTTCAAGCTGCGAAGTTGAAACAAATTTCTTCGGCAGTTTTGTAATTCAGGCAATAAATGGATAAATGACTAAGCATGGCCAAACTCAATAGCCACTTCTATTCGATATGAAAAGTTAGTCATTGAATTGTGCGGTCTGCAGCAACATGGAGCCAGTCTATAGGTGTGCTTGTTCTAAAATTTGCTAGCCTATATTTAGTGTTCTCTCGTGCTTACGTCACACAAAACTATGACAAAAGTTTACAGCTGTGTCCTGGAGAAAATGAACGTAAGTTAGATTTGTCGTAATGCTATAACACTATACGGCAAATCTATAAACAAAAGATCATAAGGCGTCGCTGCCACGAGACATAGTAGTACGCAACCGAAAACGTTTTATTCACAAACGGGCATCACACACCCCTAAAACTGGCATCATACTCCCCTGGAATCCACCAACCTTCATTTAGAAACCACTTGACTAGACTTCCAGTGACTGGGTCACCTACTGACGCAGTAGCTAAAATTTTGTTCCATCTCTTGATTATAATAATAGCAGGTTTTATGGGAGCATACCACAAATTCCGAGCATATATACCTTAACCGTTTCAATCCCGAATTTTTATGGCCAACCAAAAAAATTGGTGGGGATGTTTTCTGGCTTAGAAGCTGTCAGAATTCATGCAAAAATTTATGAAGGCACCACGTACAACAGATTACCCATGAGAACCACGTCCAGTGTAGTGGACACTGGGACTTATTTATTCCAAAGGAAGTTGAATGTAACGAACAATGCTGATTAAAAATATTGCTTTGGGGAATCTTGGGATCTCAGTTCGCTTTAAAATCACAAAAATAGTTGTCGCCCGGCTTCATATAAAAATTTGTATTTGAAGCACGCAATTTGCTGCAAGGTCTTGCATCATTGTCTTTCTGCTGGTGAAAACATGCAAACTTTTGGTCAATTCTGGCGTTCACTTGTGATGGAAATCACAAAAATAGTTCTTGCCTGCTTTCAGACAGAGAAACACCTTGCACTTAGAGCATTGAACTTGCGACTTGGCCTTGCAACCGGAAAGCCGGCACCTAGGAGAGTTGGTCATTACTTGCGGATCCGGCCAATGACCTTCTTGTTCAAAACGAACGTCTGGTCCGGGAATTTAGACGGCAGCCCTGTGGTGGTGTTCAGAATGACCACTAGCATCCGCAGATGGCCGTCCACGGCGTTTTCTTTCTTCGGAGCCTCTGATCAGAGCTTCTGCTACCTGCATCCCGAAGTCTAGCAGATGCAGCACTTGGCTCTTTGTGTAGCCTGCCTCTTTGGTGTCTTCCTTGTAATTGAGCCAACTGTTCACCAAAGCGAGATCATTGAAGTGAAAAATGACCTTAACAGACCATTTTTTAGTCTTCATTCTTATGCGGTAGAGGATGATCAGGAAGTCGTTCAGGTCTACTCCACCCTTGTGATTGTTGTAGAAACGGACGCACGCTGGCCTTTCTACTTCAACACATTTTTTTTGCTTCTTGTCGTATCGCTTTGTGGTGTCCACTGGTTCAGTTCCACAACACGAGGACAGCAGCGTAACTGACCTCGTGTCCATCCATTTAACCACAACCATTTTGCCGTCAGCGCTCACCTTCTCGTGGCTTGATCCGCGCCCATCAGCAAGCAGCTCTTTATCAGACTTCAAGGTTGTCCTTATTCAGTTCGTCATAACAGTACCGTGACCGAACATTCCTTGCTTCAGAAGACGCTCAATTAGCGGCACCGACGTGAAAAACCTGTCAAAACACAACACGCAGACCTCCCAAGGAGGCATCGTTTCAGCAAGCCGCATGACAATCCCTCCGCTGATTCCGAGGTCCTTGTGCTCTGAGGGAATTGGTGTCGTGGCACCATGGTAAATTTCAAAGTCCAGTACCCTCCCTAGACGGTTGGCAAGCACAAAGTTCTTCAGTCCAGTCGGGTTTGGCTTGCCCCTAACGTACTGACGCAGTTGTGTTCTTCCTGTAAACGGAACAATTTGTTCATCCACACAGGCTGCATGCGACCTCGAAATTTTCAGGCAGGCTTTCCTCACACGATCTAAATGCGGCTGAACCTTCCAGCATCGGTTGTTGTCATCTTGGTAGCTGTCATTGTTGCAGACGTGCAAGGCGTTTCTGAGTCGGAAGAATCGATCTCGCGGCATGGCATCAGCAATCAATGATACTCGGGTCGCTGCTGCCCAATACATACACGCTTGAGGAAACTTCAGGCTGCCCATTACGATGTGAATGCCGAAGAGAGCTTTGGCCTCCTTAGCTGTCATACCTAGCGTGGTTTCATTTGTCTGGACCCAGTACAAGTTAGTTCTTGTCGCTACAAATTCCCAAAAGTCGTCCTCAAAGTACTCCTTAAAATATATCAAAGACGTCTGAGGCTCCTGACAGGCTAGTGAAGCTGTAGCTTTTTCGATGTCAGTTGGAGCCGAAAAAGCTTGCACTTTCAAGGACTGTGCAGCTTTTTCGTGTGTACGTTCCTCTAAAAGTGTTTTCTCAAGCTTCTTGTTTTTGACATCTTCATCTTCACTGGAACTATCTTCGTTTTCGTCGCTTTCTTCGCTATGAAGCGCGGACTCCGGTTGAAATTTTTCTGCTTCGTCGCCCGAGTCTGAATCCACATCAAGGTCTGACTCGTTTCCAAACAATAGTTCTTGGATTTCGTCATCAGTCAGCGCTTTTTCTGCAAACAAAACAACCAAAGTGTGTTAAAATTTAGTTTGCAAGAAAAAACACTAAATTTTAGAAATGTTTTGATTTTAAGTTAGAAACTATTATTTTCTGGGTCACGTATTAAAAATCAAACGTAGTACTCCGTTCACGGATATTTTTCAACGAAACGCAAGCATTGAATTCCAGTGTCCAGTGCACTGGACATAAAAATATTGTCGCGTTGTGCACAAACTACCCTTATTTGAGGCGATCTTTAAATCACATAATTTCGAGTTGAGTTTATTTAACAAGACAAAATTTTGCTACATCAATTAAACAAACATGACTCTTTCTAAAAAACCACTTACTTGAGCGCGTTGCACGTGGCGGCCTGCCGCTGTAAGACGCCATTACTCTGTGCTGCCCCCTCAAGCCTATGCGGCCAAGGCAGGAACTAGTTTAATTGAGATATTTCTCATGGTCTGGGGAAAGCTTGAAAATTGGTTTCAGTTTCGCTTTGGACGATTTTTAGTTGAAGTAATCGCTTTTTTTGTATGTCCAGTTTACTGGACTCGGGGTCGGAAAGGGTTAAGATGCTGACTGCCAACCCCAGACATGTACCCGCCAGTCGCTATAACCAGTGGTGCCCGGACAAACGACACCCCTTACCCTTAGATCCCTATCTCTGTGTCCTCTTTACAACCACTAAAATTCTAACTCCTGCTCTGGTTTGCAAACAGGTTACTTCAATCAGGTTGACCTCCCTGCATTTTACTTTTCATCTATATTTCCCTCGCCTAAATGAAACAGGTTATTCGTTCGCAGTCGCTCTCTAGGACCTAAGTGATCATTGGTCGTATGAATTAGAAGCAGTGTGGGCTTGCGCATAACCTTGCGCACACTCAGGCCTCGCCCCCCCCCTATTCGGCTGTGACCAGACTAAGCTAAACATATAATTTATTGGCAACTCCGGTTTCTTTTATACGGTCATTCCTTCCCCAAGTGTATGGTCGCAAACCGGACTCACGTTTAGTTGACCTCCTTGCATTTCTTAAGTTTTCCTTGTTTCAATTCCTCCTGTTCGCCTTTATTCGTATTTAGTGACCGTGATAGCAACAGTGATGTGGTAATGAGTTTATTGTCTTGCTGCTATGCTTGAGAACACGTGTTCAATTATCGTCGACGGCGGCCGCATATTGACGGGGATAAAAATCTGTAAAGGCTATCGCACATCCCCAATACTGGCATCGTATATGCCCTGACATTCAAGGACCCCCATTTCATAACCACTTTCAGTGATTATGAAATAAGGGTCCGTGGATTCCAGTTTGTATATTATGCCGTCACTAGGTTTCCAGTGACGGCCTGGCCCACTGAAGCTGTAGCTAAAATTTTGTTTTAGCTCTCCATTATACTATTCGCAGGTTGCACGGAAGCATACCAGAACTTCTGAGCACATATACCCTAAGATGCGGACGGCCAACCTCATACTGGTACCCGGAGTGCTTTGATTTGAGGCCAACTTAAATAACGCAGCAGGGTCTCATAATGATATCTTGGTTTCCGGAGCATTCACAAGAAATCTACAGCAGATCAACTGCCGCCACAGTGTTTCATATTGATAACCAAAGAATACCAATAAAGAAGGGTGTAACACAAGAGAATACGATCTCCCCAATGTCATTTACTGCGTGCTTACAGGAGGTTTTCAGAAGCCTAAAATAGGAAGAGTTAGGCATATCAGTCATTGGAGAGTACCTTAGTAAAATTCGCTTCGCAGGTGGTATCATAACTTAAAGTGGCTCGGGGGCCGAATTGCTGTTCATGATTACTGAATTAGACAAGAGGAGCATAAAGGTAGACTTCAAAGTTAATCTGCAGTAAAAAAGTAATGTGCAACAACCTCGGAAGAGAACAGTGCTTCGAGATAGGTAGCAGCATTCTCGAAGCTGTAAAAGAGTAGGTCTACTTAGGGCAGGTAGTAACCACGGAGCTGAACCACAACATTTAGGTAACTAGAAGAATGAAACTGAAGTGGAGCACATTCGGCAAGCATCCACCAACGCAAGCAAGCAACCATCGGAAAGGAAAACTATAGGTGTAACCCTAATATACAACAAAAGTGCAGAATAGATTAGGGAACCGACCGTTGTTAAAGATAGTATAGTCGAAATAGGAAAGAAATTTTCTTCGGCAGTGAACATAATCAACGGCAAGATAGCCGCTGGTCATTAAGGATCACAGACTGCATTCACAGAGAAGGCAAGCGGTTGAAGGGAAGAGAGTAAGTTAGGTGGGTAAATGAAAGTAGGAAGTTTGCAGATATAAAGTCGCAGCAGCGAGCACAGGGCAGAGTTGACTGGCGGAACATTGGAGAGGCGTCCTGCAGTGGGCGTAGGCTGGTTGATGATGATATGAGTCATGGCTGCCCGGATAAAACCTTCTCAGACCACGAATATAAGTTTTTGCAAAGCTTGCTGGCATGCTATGAATCCAGATCACTCCAGAATGATGAAAACTTGTTGTCACGGGGCAACCCTGCATGCCCATAACCCTTCGCCCTCCACATCACACGCGCGAGATGCCATCTCCTGTGGCCCCGCCACGGTGATCTAGGGGCTAAGCTACTCGGCTGCTGACCCGCAGGTCTGGGGCTCGAATGCCGGCGGCGGCGGCTGTATTTCTGATGGAGGCTGAAATGTGGGCCCGTGTGCTCAGACTTGGGTGCACGTTAAAAAACCCCAGGTGGTCAAAATTTCCGGAGCCCTCCACTACGGCGTCTCATAAAAATAGCAGTGCCATCTCCCGTGCTCTCACCGCCCGTGCCCGGTTCTCATCGCCCCAGAGCGCACAAAAGTCGCTTGACGACAGCCAACATAGGAATGTCGATTTTCCTCCGGGCTCTGTCGTAGTACTGTGGCTCCGATCCCATCGTGTCGGCTCTGCGAGAACATTTTATCAAGATATGTTGGGCCTTACTGAGTTCTGCTCCAGGTGACATCCATCATCTATGCAATTTCCCATAGTATGAACTCTACTGTTACATCCAGAGATGACATTGTGCATGTTTCTTGCGTGAAGCCATGTCACAGTGACACGTCCGTCTAACAACAGCAGGCACCGGGATGATGCTTTTTCGCCCGGGGTATTGTCATCGTAATAGAAAGATACCCTGGGCACGGGCACCGGAATGACACAGAAGAAATAAAGATGACGATCTAGTTGTAGGGCTCTGTCTGGGCTGCCTTGATGTTCTGCATCCTTGTGCACTGTGTGCAGTGTTAACCCGACCGGCGTTAACGTGTAAAATACTATCCGCTAAATTTTACTAGCAACTGCTAAAAAACGAAACACCTTACTAAGGACACCATAATGTCTCTGAAAAAAAATTCAGTTTTGCATTGACATAGCAAAGAGATGTAAGAGACAAACTCACATGCCAATTGCTTTAGGTCGCATGTTTTTCACATGAAAGAACCAAGGTGATAATGTTAAAAAGGACAACGTATCAACGAACTCGTTCTTCTTTTGAATGCCTGATGTTTTGTAGCATTTCTAAGCGAATTTTGGGGACATTGAGCTATCTATCTATCTATCTATCTATCTATCTATCTATGTATCTATTTGTCTGTCTGTCTGTCTGTTCATGACATATGTGAAAATCTTCTCGTGTACGACGTCAAACTAGTATTTAGCAGAACTAGTATAAAGCACTACTATAAAAGGAGTGACTAAATAACACGTGAGCTAAGAAAGGCATTTTGCATCGGAAAGGTAAAAGCGTGTTCTTAAGCCAGGACTAACTAACCTTGTAAAATACTGCAGTTTGTGCACTGATAAGTCTTCAGGCCATTGATTGTATGACACGTATTAGTAATGTTGCCTTTTGGCAGATTGTTGCATTTCGTTTTCTTCCTTGTTTCTTGGGAGGAGGTTTCATCTCTATACATATTCAGCAATGCTTCCCAAGAAAATTTTAGTTTCCTCTTCTGTGCCTAGCTTAGCGGTCTTTCGTGCCTTCCGCAACTGCTATTTTTTGTGAGTACTCTCTCGATTGGGCGCAATTTCTAAGTATCATATTACGTGCGGAGTACTTTGGTGAATCAGGCTGTCGTATGTTGTCGTCGTTGCTTGATGTAACATAGGCAAAACCATACATAGGGTGGCTATCTGTAGCATAAGGAGCGAAGCACACGTTCACAACAAAGAAAAGTTATTTTTCTGTTGTGCTTCGAGTCCCTTGATGGTGTGTTTAACGCGAGTATTTTTCTTGCTCTTCGAACGCTTTGATGGTTGTATTGACGAAGGCAAAACTACATATTCGCGTGCACATACACTGTACAGAGAAAATGGTCCAGTGCATCTTCGAATAGGGTGATGTTGCAAGTTGTACAGCAACACCTAATAAACTATTCCACATTACTATGCATAACGGGAAAAAGGAGTGTCGAAAAGCATTCGTGCGTTTGAAATAAGGTCGAACAGGTCTAGTGTTATTAAGACAACCACATCGCCTTCCAGAAGTAAGGGTACGTGCTAGTCTGAGTATTCGGGTCTAATCGATATTTTATGAGGTTTTAACGGGTCACTCACCAGGACCCTTACCAAATTTTAGTTAGACCATGGAACTTGTTGGGCGTCCAATCAGGAACATTTGTCCCCCCAAATTTTTTAATCGGTTCAATACGAGCTGAGAAAACTGTTTTTTAGAAGCGGCGCGAAACGAAGACGAGAGGAGGCGAGCTCGAAACAGTTGCCGCTCCTCCGTGTTGCCTTCGCAAGCCGAAACTTTTTCCTACCCTCTCCAGCATCCGACCAAGGAGTCACGTGTGCACGACGTGCCCGAACAAGCCCAGCCGTTGTGCACGAGAGCGAGAGTAGCATTTTTTTAATGCGAAGCATTTCTTAGAGAACTTCGGCGACTTCAAGCTTATCTATCTATCTATCTATCTATCTCTCTATCTATCTATCTATCTATCTATCGATCTATCTATCTATCTGTCTGTCTATGTAGCCATCTATCTATCTATCTATCTATCTATCTATCTATCTATCTATCTATCTATCTATCTATCTATCTATCTATCTATCTATCTATCTAGCCGCCTACGACTTTTAGCTCTTTTGGCCGTGTCGCTAATGGTATTAATACCTGAATTGGTATGGCATAACATGACTGTATGAAGAACATTTCTGACTAATCATACCAGGAAAATCATGCCATGTATGTCATGAATGTCATTATTTACAGTTCATTGTCCTGCAGCTTTGGAGGTGGTTTCGTACACATGGCATGTTGAAAAACTGGTATGGTATGACATGATTGCATGGCGAACACAAGCGACTGACCTTAACGTGAAAAATCATGACATGCGTGTCATGTAACGACATTACGACATGTCTCACTCATGATGCGCTGGCGGCTGTTTCACTAGCATTAAATGTACCAAATTCGGTATTACGCGACGCGAACGAACGTTATAGGTAAATAGTACATACAAACGTGATAATCACGACATGCGTGTCTTGTAACAACATGACTACACGCCAATTTCATGATGCGCTCGCGGCCGCTTTGTTTGCTTTACACATGCTAAATTTGGTACTGCGTGACATCAATGGATGACGAAGGTATGTGCCTGGTGCAAACTTGATAATCATAAGATGCGTGTCATGTGAGAACGTGACTACATGCCGCAGACTTGGTGCCAATACATTTTAACGGGACGTGGTGCGCGTGCTCGCCGGCATTCAATTTCTGGGGTCACGCCAGCGTTGCCACGCCAGGCACCGATCCTGCCATATACTCGCTGGCGCGCCGAGATGGTTTGCTTTCACGCATGCGCATTTCAGCGCGTCCGGCGTCCCTCTATCACGGGATACCGCCAGGGGGCGCCAAGCTGTGAAGACATGTTCACACTGCGCTCCGCTTTCCCGAAGCTTTTCTAAGAGCAATTTCGCGCAAATTCATCTAACAATCTTATAGTCTGCTTTGTGAAGTTCTCCTGATTCCACGGATAGGTACCCAAAGCCTGGGCCAGGATCAACTTTACGAGAAGAAACCATCGCAGGCAGATTGGATGACCTTGTTGAGACGCTCACCTTAACGACCACGGCCGGCGTCGCGCGTCCCGGAAGGTACTTTGACGTGCGGAACACGACGGTGTTCTGTGTTTGTGGGAGCACAAACTAGCAGATAGTGAACTTTGGACACTTGCTTTGCTGCCACGGGACAGAGATCGAAGGTGAGCGATGTTTACCTCACTTTTTTGACCTGTTTTATGACACGACAAAATGCCGGCGGGAAAGCTCAGTCAGCGTAAGCGCTCCGACTAACTTGGCAGGAGCGGCGGTCACTTTTCCTTTGTTCTGCCAAGCATTGCTGGCCGGGGCTGATCGCCTTTTCTCGTCATATGGAAGTTGACGAAGCTTATCCCGGCCCTTCTCGGGCACCGGAATCACTCACCGCTGACACGGACGCGAGTGGCGTCTCGTCTCGGCAGGCAAAAGATGACGAACCAGCGTCTGTTGACGCGACTCTCGGAAACGAGACTGGCGACGCAACTTGTTCGGAACGCCATGGATGGACTGAGGATGCCTGGCATACCGTTTTATCGCGCAGGCAAAAGAAAAACCAGTTTAAAAAGCAGCGATCCCTGATGGAGAAGGCTGTGAAAGCAAACGAGAAATTTGAAAGCAATCCGCCCGCCGAAAAACAAAAACGTGAAGCCACGCAGGGTTTCAGACGGAGAAAGCGACGCGGCCCACCTCCGCTACCGAAAGAGGACATCAAGATTATTCTGCGGCCGCATAAGGGTCTCTGGGTTAAAAACATATTGGGACTGGAACTCTCCAGGGCTGTGATAGATGCCTGCCAACGAAGTTTCAATGGCAATGACTTCCTGTTGCGGGTTCACCCAGGATCGAACATTGTAATC
The DNA here is from genome assembly GCA_013436015.1 of Rhipicephalus annulatus. NCBI lineage: Eukaryota > Metazoa > Arthropoda > Arachnida > Ixodida > Ixodidae > Rhipicephalus > Rhipicephalus annulatus. The sequence goes on from WOVY01007063.1 coordinate 65,189, forward strand.
CTATCTACGCCAAGCATGGAGGTAGCGAGTAGGTGGCGAGGTATCAGTCAACTAAAGATCAGGGGACAAATCCACGCTTTCAATGCATAGGTGGCCGACCCCGAAGGCGTCTTGCGGGGAATTGTACATGGAATACCGGCCGGGACTTCGCAAGATGAACTAATGGAGAACCTACGTGTTCGGACTCAAGGGGTGAATATTGAGAGAGCAAGAATGTTGGGCTCTTCTAAAACGGCGATTATCACATTCACGGGCAATGTGCTACCGAGGAGCGTATACATAATGGGTGCCGACTTAATATGCTACCCATACAAGCCAACAATACAGGTGTGCAAGATATGCCTCCAAACCGGACACCGTACGGACGTCTGTCCAACTCCAAATGTCAATGTATGCCTCAAGTGCGGGGCAAGGGAACCAATGCAAGGACACGACTGCATCCCAAGTGTGTCATCTGTGATGGTGAACACCCCACAGGAGATAGTCTGTGCAAGAAAAAACTTAAGAACGTCGCTCCTCCCAAGAAATTGAGGACAGATCAGCCAAAAGACTGGGTTAGCCAAGCTGAATATACCGGCGATGCTAAGTCGTCAGAAGAATTCCCTCTACTAAGGATGAAAATGCCTCGATGGTTCAGCTCCGACCGGATGGAACAGCGCCAGTCAAGGTCACGTTCAGGATCCTGATCAAGATCCCAGTCAAGGCCACGATCGAGATCTCGTTCAAGGAAGGACAGACATCACACTAACACGGCACCACCGGCCCCTGAGAAACCCAGCCTAAAGAACCAACGAAAGCATCACGGACCTCCGGCCGAGATGCGTTCCTGCGAGGAATCACAAGACGCCCTAGCCGCCGGCCGGACAAACATAAATCTGGTGAGCTTTGCGGGGTCAGTGTCTTCCAATGCTCCTATAACAGAAAATCCACAATACAAGAAAATATTGCAAGAAAACAAGAGATTGACCCAAAAGGTCAAACAGCTAAAAAAACAAATGGCCGAAGAGCGAAATAACTTACAGGCAGCAATATCTTCATTAGAGAGATGGCTAGAGGCTAAACTACGACCACAAAACCCGACAGGAATAGCTGGAGGATGTAGTCAGAAAACGACATATCAACAGTCAATGAAACCCACCCTTTCGGGGGGCAGCACGGCGTCGGATGAAGTTGAGAAAGGGATGGTGTGTGCAGGTAAAACCACCCCTATCCCAAGCACGACAGTAAAAAACCACGACCGAATAACGCAGCAAACACAGGCACAGTTAGACAAAAACAGGGAAGGCATAGCTAACGTTAATAAACTGCTAGTCGATTTCATGAATGAGATAAAATCTTTCGTCTGCGAGGAATTAAAAACTCAAAGGCAGTACGTGAATGACGCTGTTAGCAGCTTGCAAAGGGCGATAAACAAGCGCTCTCGCTCAACCTCCGCTAGAAATAGCAAACAATCTAAGGGGAATCACGACGACGCGGAAGCATCCATGCATCATGGCCAAAAATAACCAGAGAAGTGTGGAACAATTAGAGATCTGGCAGTGGAATTGCCGCACTTTTCACAAACGCGCCGCAGCACTCCAGAGTTATATCAATGTGGCACCAATTAAACCCGACGTTACATGCTTGCAAGAAATTGGTGTCAAAATAGTGAAGCTTCAGGATTATTATATTTTTCAGAACCCAAATTATCCCCGCGTAGCGATGCTGGTGAGCAAGATGATTGCGGCAACAGATGAGTACATAGGAACGCTACAGATCAATCACCAAATTATCAGTTTATTCCCCCAAAAGAGAGGCAAAGCGAAGACTATAATAGTGAACCTATACAGTCCTCCAAAAGACAAAGGCGAAGACTTCATTGAGCTCCTTGCTGAGACGGTTAAAATCGCAGGCAACAAGAACCGCCTATTGTTTTTGGGTGATTTTAATGCACCCAGCACCACATGGGGTTACCCAAAAGACTCGCCGAAGGGAACGCGTCTCGAACATGCTGCGTCTAGGCTGGGCCTGAGTTTAATAACTCTCCCAATTGCACCCACGAGAGTGGGCAACAGCGTATGTAGAGACACGTTCCCGGACCTCACTTTCACCTTCAACCTCAAAGACGCATCCTGGACAAACCTGGAGGAAATTCTAGGAAGCGACCATTACATTATAAGCGTCTCCATATCGACACCCAAAATGCGTAGATTGATAGGCGACGCGGCGATCACAGATTGGACTGTGTTTAGGAAACCAGATCCTCCACCCGACTCTGTACCGAACTCAATAGAGGCATGGTCGGAGTACATAAAGTCAGTACACGCCATCACTACGAAGAAAATAGCCAGAACCGTAGAGACGCCAGCAGTAGATAGCCGTCTGCTACACCTATGGGAGAGCAGGCGCAGCCTACTAAAGCGTTGGAAACGTCAACGCCTGAATAGGACACTACTGCGTAGGATCGCTGCTCTTGCAGAGGAAGCAAACGACTATGCCAGAAAATTGGCTACCGAGGGATGGGTCAAGTTCTGCAGTTCGCTTCAGAACACACTGAGCACCGCGAAAACTTGGTCCATCCTAAGAAATATTCTTGATCCAGACAAGTCCAAATCCACGACAAGCAGAACACTGCAGAGAATCGCAGAAACATTTCCGGGCACGGACGACGATCTCGTGAAAGCCCTCAAGGAGAGATATATTGGCGACAGTCCACCAAGTAACTCGGCCAATTACATGAGTTACAGTGGAGCTAGAAATGAGAAACTAGACGAGCCGATAACAAAGGAGGAGGTCTTTGCGGCAGCTCAGGCAGCCAAGAGAAACACAGCCCCCGGTGAAGACCAAATTACGAATGCTATGATAAGAAACCTTAGCGACAAAGCCATCGAAGGCATGACAAAACAATTCAATGAACACTATTGGCTCAAAGGAAAGGTCCCTGCAGAATGGAAAACCACCAAAATTATAACCATTCCGAAACCCGGAAAAAAGCCCTCCCTGCAGGCGCTCAGACCTATATCACTTACGTCATGTATGGGGAAGCTTTTCGAACGGGTCGTTCAGACCAGACTTCAGAATTTCATAGAGGACAGGGGGCTGTTTCCGCCCACCATGCTGGGCTTCCGCAGTGGTCTCTCAACACAGGACGCTTTCCTCCTGATACAAAAAGAGGTACTCAAGGGTGTTCTCAAAGGTGGAGAGCATTTGTTGCTTGCTCTAGACTTAAAGGGAGCTTTTGACAATATCTCTCATGAAGCTATACTCTCAGAACTAAATATAATTGGTTGCGGGGAAAAGATATATAACTATATAAAAGATTTTCTCACCGATCGGGAGGCGACAATTGGTATCTCAAGCGTTAGGTCTGAGCCATTCCGAATGCCAAACAAGGGAACGCCTCAAGGAGCCATAATATCTCCTCTGTTGTTTAATATCGCCATGCGTCGACTCGCTCGGGCCTTGGATTGTGTACCCCAGCTAGGTTATACCCTCTACGCCGACGACATTACTTTGTGGGCCACACGGGGGTCCCTGGCCAGCAAAGAGCAGCCTCTGCAAGAGGCGGCACTGGCTGTCGAAAACTTTGCCAGAACCAGTGGTCTCAGCTGCGCACCCGGAAAATCGGAGGTGATCAGAATACACAGCAAACGCTACAAAAGTAACGGAAGAATAGAAATTGAAATCGAAAAGCAGAAAATTAAAGAAGTCACCGTCGCCCGGATCCTGGGTTTCTGGGTTCAAAGCAACGGTAGGGCAAATCACACTATTGGCCTTCTTAAATCAGCCACTAAACAAGTGGTTAGGATGATTCAGAGGATCACCTTCCACAAAAAAGGCATGAAAGAAAGTGATACTGTCCGATTAGTGCAGGCGCTCGTAATGAGCAAATTGACATACAGCATGCCTTTCCTTCCACACGCTGAACAAGAGCGAGGAAGAGCAAGTAGATTCTATCATCAGAGGGGCTTACAAGGCAGCATTAGGCTTACCGATAAGCACTCCGACACAGAGGCTTCTCGAGTTCGGCCTGCATAACACATACGCTGAACTGAAAGCAGCAACATTGATCTCTCAGCGCAACCGCCTCAGCCAGACGAAGTCGGGAAGAGAGATACTGATGAGGGCGGGTATAACACCCCAACCCCAAAACTTGGACGAGGAGCTGGTGGACGTACCAGACCCAGTCCGACGACATATTTCGATCGCCCTTATCCCCAGAAACATGACCAAGGAGCGGCATCACGAAAGGCGAGAGGAGCGTGTAAAATGGATCAGAAAATTAGTTAGAGGCAATGAGAACGTGGTATACGTTGACGCTTCCAGGTATAACTGGAAGCGCTGCGTCGTCACAATGGTAAGCAGTGACGCGAGAAGCATGGCGTCCAGCGCATCACTGTACACTACATCGATCACCAAGGCCGAGTGTTTCGCCATCGCATTGGCGATTAAAAGTCGAGAGCGCAGCGATGGCCAGACGTACATCACCATACTCTCAGATTCGCAGGAGGCGTGCCGGCTATTCACGAAGGGCCGCCTCCCATTAAACATTTGCAAATTTTTAGGCGGCGAATCGAGCAACACTTATAGGTTGGTCTGGTGCCCTTGACATGCAGGCCTAGAGGGTAACGAGAGGGCGGACGCTCTAGCTCGAGCGCTCGCGAACCGAGCGGAGCAGCAGCCTTTCTCGCTGTTACCACCACCCAGCAACGACGGCTTTCGCGAGGAGGAGGAAAACGACCCGGCTCGGATGGCTCCGCGAGAGCTTCTTGCTCACCAGCGATACACGCGGCAGAAATATGGCGCCCCCCACAAATCTCTTAAAGGGGAAGACGCCTTAGACCTCCGTAAAATTCAAACGGGAGTTTATCCAAATTTATTACGACTGCACAAAATTCATCCAACTTTGTATGGGCGCGATTGTCCGTGGTGTCGCGACTCGCCACCGACCCTTTACCATATCTCGTGGAGTTTTGCTAAACGGCCAAATGAACTTGATCGCTTACAGCGTATGTATAGAATAGAAAACTCTCTGGAGCAATGGGAGGCACTCCTCGCTAGCTCGGACCCGGAGGTGCAACTAGCACTCCTGGACCACGTCCGGCAGGCGGCGCAAGCCAGTGGAGCCTTGGACATGGGGCCCCACCCATCTAGCTCCTAAACCCCTTCTTTTCAACCCAATAAAGTTATTTCTCTCTCTCTCTCCTCTATCACGGAAAAAAGGAGACGTGGTGTTGTCTGGGTAAAGCATCGGCGCGAAATGCTGCATGTCGCCTTTCGCGCCGGTTTCCGACGATTCACGCTAACGGACGCTGGTCGCGCCGGACGCCCCTGGCGTGAGACTATAGAGTGCTGTCATTTTGCTAACGTAGCGTCGCTGTGCCTAGTGTGCGAGTGCGTCAACGTTATATTGGAGTATATTGGGCCTTTCATGATGCACTCGCGGCTGCTTTGCTGGCTACACATATACAAAATGTGGTGTTATGGGACGTCGATGGATGACGAGTGTATATGACTGGTGCAAACATGATAATCCTGACACGCGTTTTATGTAAGAACATGACAACATACCACGTTCATAGCGTGCTCATGGTTGTTTCGCTAGTTACACATATATTAAATTTGGCAGCACGAGACGTGATAGATGACGAAGATAAACGGCACATGCAAACATGATAATCATGACACGGAAGTCATGTACGGCATCGTTTCCCTCTACGTCGTAGCTTTATGCTGATTTTAAAGTGGCATATCAACCTTTCTCATTCGGGGTTCGCGTATCATGGATTTCCACTTTACGCGGGATCTGCCGTTTTTTTTCTAGATTTCTTTCCTTCTTGAGTTTTCATATATATAGATACGCATACATATACGGTGAATGGCATCGAAGGCGACGTCGACGCCGACGAGGGCAGCAAAATCCAGCCGAAAGTGCCTATATAATTGCTGTCACAATAAAAAACTTAAGAGGAACAAAGATGGCTGCCCAGTCCCGCATTTCCTCCAGGCTTGGCACTACGCGGGTGAAGCTGCTTTAATTTTTGTTTGCACCATGGCAGGCAAACGTACAGATGCACAAGTAATGTGGTGCAGAAATGTGTCATCGTCACTTTGTAGTTACCTATGATTCAATTTGTGTGAAAGAGGTCGAGCTGAAGCAGTTGTGGAGTGAAGTGCGCACATACCGTGGCTTCTTAGGGTGAAGCGCAAAGTCTCACGTTCGCGATAAACGGAGGCTTCACTCATTGTTTTACATTGTTGGAGGGTGAACACACTTCTTTCGCATTCACGTATCGGTGTTTTTCTTTATGTCTTCTCTGCAGTGCCTACTGCACAAAAAACAACATATAAACAAATACCACCAGTGCAATAAATTATCACAAGGCTATAACACGTTTGGCGATAAAATGAAGATGGAGCCGTGACTGTTCAAAAGTGAGGAGCTCGCGTTGTCCAACAAGATAGTTGTTTATATATTAGATTCTCTATATATAAAAGGCTTCATAGTGATAGGACTGGGATTGCATAGAATTCCTTAAGTGTCACGCAACCGGTGATTGACTCCCATTCACCAGCTGGCCCCTGGAGTAGATGAAAGCTCACATATATATATATATATATATATATATATATATATATATATATATATATATATATATATATTCACCCAACCATGCTGAGTGACTTTATTCACACCCCTTGCTTTCGTGTTAGCAGCTCTGTGAGAGAAAAAATACTAGAGGTGAAAGCGAGGAGAGAAGGAGGCAAGAAGAACTTTCAAGAGGCTTCCCACCCTATCTACGTTGGTTGCTGAGTTCGCATCAGTGCCCGCCTTGCCTGGGTCATATTTGTTTGTTTTATGCTCCTGGGTCGCAGCTCTTTGATGCCCCCCACAGTGATTGATCGAAGCAATCGCCTGGCTCTCTCGTGTTTCATCGTGAAAAATATTTTCTATGCCAGAACCACCGTTTCCACGCGCGGCTCGTTCCGCCCGATCAATCTACTTCCTTCCGTGCTCGATTGTCTCGCACGAACGTTACTAACAAGCCTCCAAGTGAAGCATTACCACTATTTTACTTCACAAGCCAACAACAACAAAAATTACTGCACTGTTTTCGAAGTCGGCAATGTCACCTCAGTCTATCACTGGCGTATACGCGCATAAGATATCGATTCTCACGGCGCAAACGGCTCATTCCGATTGGAAGATGCGGTGATCAAACATCGTTTGCTTGCAAGTGAGATAGATTCTGTAGGAGAGGGAATTCTCGTTTTTCTCGTCCCTGAGCAGAAAGTGTCCTAAGGGACCTGTTTTTCTTACTTCAAAATGCTCATCTAGAACACGCCGTCAGACGGAGTGAATTCGCATATTCCTACGCGAGCAGTGCCCACACGACAGAGTAGATCGTTTGCGGGTGCAGTGAACGTCGTGACGATGATATGGTTCAGCTCCCAGGGGCGCAAATCTAAAGCTTATGTGCCAGGCGAAATCCGTGGTTGAGGACGGACAAAAAATGCAGAAGGCTATGATATGCAGCGGTGATGATGGAGCAGATCGTTTCTTACGATGATCTTATGATGGGTAGCGCCATGATTCTACAATAAATCCTGTCTAAACATCAGAAGTTGTCAACAGTAATTCTACATCAATATCTCCATTAGCCAGTTTTCAATGGAAATGGTGGCCTTTGTAGTTCATCAGCATAACTTCACGCTTTATACGCTGAAATAAAAGTTGAGGCAATGTTGTTGATTTTTTTGTTTTAGGCAACAAAAAACATGGGGTCAGGCTGTTCTTTTTTGCCGTCATTGTGATGTCCGTATATAGACGAACAGTATTACATCTGCCCGAGCCTCATATGTTCCACGTGGAGTAAACATGTGTAAGTTTCACCAACGAGCGCAGCTGAAGCAGAGAGGAAACGAGCCAGCCTTCTACACAGCCCGAAGGGCACATCCCATAAAGTTGCACCACGTTCGAGGCTTGCCATCGATGGCTACTCAAGCAAAAGCGAAACATCCTGTCCGTCAGTTGTAGTGTGAAGGAGAATAAGAAGAGGTTGGGGAAAGGGAGGGCTGAGTTGCTCGGGTAGCAACAAGACATATGCCGCGACTGCAAACTCTCAGCATAAAGGTGCGGTCGCATGCACTGGCGGCGCGCTATCCCTACAATTATCAGTAGTCAGCTCGTACACACTTGTACGTTGCTCTGCTCTCACCACTTAGTACACGCGCCAGACGACAGGAAAGGGCGACAATCTTTTCGTTTTCTGGAGCGGCCGTATCCTCTTGCAACAGCATAATGTAGAGTTAGGCAAGATAGAATTCATAAGAGTTGCGAGTAACCTTACTTTATAGAACAGTCTCATTTGTTTCTATCACACCCATTACTTCAACTTCGAGGCACTTTTTTTAATTGTTTATTTAACAGCATCGTTCAAGCTTCTCTTCGCAACAACGCTAATCTGCGCCTTGCATATGAGTATTTGATATTTGTTTCAAAAATTTTGGAGTCCTTATTTCCCATGCTTTCCTCAATAAACCTGGTCTTATTGTAATACATTGCGTCAATACTTGAATCTTTGATCAAGGAGCTGATTGCGTTCTTACAAAAAACACTGTAAAAACCTACAGACAGTCAAGCGAAGGAGAGCATGGCTGAAAACTTCAGTAGTTTTCAGGCATAGTAGAGTAAATATGAGCTAGATAGAAAAGTATTAAAGTAGGCGAAAGGAAAAGCTTGCCGTGGATGTGGAACAAACCTTCAAGCATGTATTGAAGGTTGTAGTAGATGTACTAACGTTAAAGCTGTTCAAAGGAACTTGCAGGTCGAGTTACGACCACCTTAATCAATTATCGCTTAGACCAGAATTACCACACTGAAAGCAATAAACTGAAGATTTTCAAAGTAATAAACTGAAACTGAAACTGAAAGAGTTGAATATTCCACTTGAGCTTTTCTTGGCCTAAGTCTCTGCCTGATTACTACCCGCCACGGCAGTCGAGTGATTATGGTCCTACAATGCTTACCAGGAGGTCATGGGATCGAATCCCGGCCGTGACGGCTGCCTTTTCGATGGAAGCGAAATTGTTCGATGCCCGTATGTTTAGATATAGGTGCACAATAAAAACCCCCAGGTGTCCGAAATTTCCGGAACCCTGCACTACGCCGTATCTTATACTTGTCATACTATTGGGCCATAAAACCTAAAGAAATACGCTTACGTCCGCTGTCTTAATAGGATATAAAATCAACGTTGTTTAGCAACGAAACATGGCCTTCCATCCCCCACCCTTATTTGCTCACTAAAAATCAGAAATATAGTAATGAGAATGCGTGCTTTATAGACTGGACAATGAAGACGTGGGTAGATCACCTGTCAAGCTCTGTATTTGAAAGCATTGTTCTAGAACAGAACACATACGTACGCCTATAGTAGTTGCAGACATAATTTACACTTTTTTATGACAGGGTGAGTGAAGGCTGCTGATCATTTCTCACTCCAGGAGATGTCACAGACTTTGATTGAAGCCTGCAGACCTGTCTAGTCGAGTTGATATTTATTAAAAATTATAGCTGTCATTCGTGATATAGGCTACAATCAGTTTTAAATGTATATGACCATTGATCCAAATCTCATATTCGTGCTTTTTGAGGCTTGCTGCGCTAGCGCTTGTTCTGTTTTCTATCTTGCCTCGCCGTTTTTCTGGCTTTAAAACCTTATTGTTGTCGGATTGGGTCTTCGCATTTAACTGGCCACACCGATGTAATCGCGTCAGTCCACTTTCTGGAGAGGCGTGTGATGTAATTTTGGCAGCAAAAACTGCTCCAGACAAAAAACGGTGACATAGAGGCATCATAATGATTACGATTTGGCAGATTTAGGATAACACTTAGGCCGGAAAGAAGGCGCACCAGCCTCTCAGCGACAGCAAGCACGCTCCTGTGAAAACGGTATTGTTGCCGCAGCAGCGCTGTTACAGCACTCATTTTGAAACCTTATGCATACAAAATTGAAGAGGAATTCTAGGGTGCGTAATGCTGGCTGCATTCACCTGCGACCGTGAAAAATACTAGCTATAAAGAGCAATATATTCGAATTCTCGCATTTGAATATTCATATTTCAAGCCCCTATATTTTATCGTAGTGCTCGGATTATTATCGCATATATGAAAAATTCTATATATGTACGATCATTTGGTTACTACGCATCACTTCTGCTACGATACAGTAATGATGCTCCCAGATCGTGGAAACGAGAAACTGAATTCTGTCTAGATCCACATATGGTGCATGACTGCCAAAAAACAACTTATACTTTTATGAAATGCTGTTCAAATAGCTCGCGGCGTTCTGCATTTGTTCACTGGTAGGTACTACATTGAAGGGGAATCGACACCATTTTTTTTTGGAAGTGAGCTTACTCTTCCATAAATATCTACTATATGCAGAGACTACTCTGAGCAAGTTTGAAACTCAGCAGTTGGCAAGAATATGCAATATTTGTTATAAACAAGCAATAAGCAATTTTTCTACGAAGCACACACAGAGCTTGATAGTAGCTTCACGTTAAGCCGGAGTACTAATTCTGAGTCTGGTGACTTGACGCAGCAGTCTGGCTAATGAGGACCTCAGGTGCGAAAACTTTCAAAATGGGCAATTTTGTGTCACCTACGAACCAACCGTGCGAAATGGTAGCGAAAATGCCACAATATATTGCGTTGGCACGTGACGAGAAGCTCATACCGAACTGTGACGTCAGAGGGCAGTAGGAACCAAAACTGCCTTTTCCAAACATTTCGCCATTAATTTTGCATAGTGCACTATTTGAGGCTCCTCAGCGCTTGACTTTACATTTCATGCAGGAAGACGCGAATACAAACTTTTCTCGTCGGTGTGCCTTTCAATCATTGTTCAAGGTATTTAGGGCCATGAACGTCGTATTACTCATGAATCCTTTTTCTATGTGAGGATAAAACACATGTATATTGAACGCAACTTTGTTTTTTCATAGGGAAATTCTATTCACGACATGTAGATAAAAAATCGTAAAAGCAAAAAGCGTCTAATATTGTTTTTCACGCATAAAAACTACATCATTGCATCTGAAAATAAGGATAGCCGTTAGAGTAGCTGAAGACATAGTTTGAAGTGGTTAGGAGAATAACAATATTGATCCAAAGCGACCCGTACTGGAAAATTTGGAAATAGGCTAGTAAATTTGCTCGATGTCTATTGCAGCAGTTAGAGTATCACGTGAGCTCTGAAGACGAGGACCAGCGAAAGTAAACGTAACTCTGTAAGGAGACCAGCTGATACTTTTAGAAGGTCAACTATGAGTCCCCATTTGCGACGCGCTATTCCTTATCTGCTTAGCGAACGACTCCAAGTCCAATGTTGTCGCTCCATTTTTGGCAGCTGAACCTCACAAAATATGGATCCGCTGTATTCGCCGATTAAAACACATACGCTAACTGACAGCATACAGAACTGATTTGTTGAATTGTCATGTGCAGCTGCTTTCAAAGAGCATCCCAAGTACTTCTTGGTCATGATTTTTTCAGACGCCGGAGGGTATAAATTCTCTGGGTCCTGATGCCAAAAACGAAAGGAAAGCTCTCTCGGTGACACATGTGGGGCTCGAAATAGGTACCTGTCAACCATGTTCGTTTGAAAGCACGAGCGCGAACAATTTTGACAACCTGTTTGGGTCAGGAACACTCGTGGATTGCTCCATGTGACATCAGGCTGTGGACAAACTCTATATCACGCTCTTTTTGTATCAACTTTCCCGCACCTTTTGCTCCATGTGACGTCAGGCAGTGGACAAACTCTATATCACGCTCTTTTTGTATCATCTTTCCCGCACCTTTTTTTTTTATTTCGAAAGCATCGCACGAGTAAGCATTGTTCGTACGGAGAGCTGGATAACAGTTATTGAAGCTTCGAGAACAATTTTAAAAGAAAACAATTGGAGAGGGTGTTCAAATTTTGGGTCCGACCTGAAGCACACTGTGTTCTTGACCTTTTGTTATTTTCATGATACTTGACGTAGACGAAATGTGAGCTTACGGCACTGAGAAAAAGCGCAGAGTTGTGGTCTAGTCTTGTAGCATGCTGTGGTGTTTTTTTTTATGTAGCACTGTGCAAATAACTCCATACGACAGCTCCAGACTTTGTACACTTCGCATGCACAAGGACACATTTTTAGTCTGACGGTTAACTTAAACTTTCGCACCAAGGCCTCTATTTCCTGTCTCGTCTTTCTCGTAGGGGCCGTTATATATTGTGCGAAAAGATATTTCTTTCAGCTGTAAACAATTTTTATGGAAATGACGGAGGGAAAGTAAAGTATCACATAAAAGTGAGAACGAGAGAAATACACACACAAAAAAGCAGAGACAGAAAAAATAAAGAGAAAGAATCAAACAAAGAGAGAGAGAGAGAAAGCGAAGAACTTGGAGAGACGGTATGAATAAAAGAAAGAGAAAAAGTACAAAGAGAGAAAAATTAACTGAGCGTTCTATCAAACTTTTTTATTATACGTCGCTATTTACAGTGGTCACAAATACTTTGCACAATTTATACTTGTCGCAAAAACTCTACAAAACTTGTCACGGTGGCTTAGCGACTGCAGCTTTGCAGGACCAAACTCGAGATCACAGGTTCGATGGCCAGTCACACTGGCCGCATGTCGACAGGAGCGAAATGTATTAAGAATAGTACATTCAGATTGGGGCAGAGGATTGATTACCTTTCAGAAATATGAATAAAAACAAACACCCAAACAACAGTGGGTAGTTAAATGTAATCAAGACTACCTGTCTCATTGGAACATCGCGGATGTGGCATCATAATCACTAGACACCGCATTTATACGCACTAAAAATAGGTTTTAGGCGCCAAAGGTAGGCAGGTGAAACACAATCTTAGGCCTCGGAAATCGTAAATATAGGTACTATACCTTTTCGCAAAAATTAAATTTTCGAACAAATACGTGCTGGACCCGCGTCTGCGACAGGAAAGCAAAAATGAACGTTTCACCTAATGATGGTACAAAGAAACCGTTAGTTTAGCATAGCCATGAATTTTTTCCTGCAGGGCCTGCAGGACACAGTGTCTTCTTTTGTCGTGCAGCATGGTGACTTAAGTTACCACCATCGAATAAACATGATTTAATGTCTTTTTTTGGCATAGGTGACAAGGACATACACGACGAGCGAATAACGAGACCACTTATAGACCAGAACGTTCTGTCAGCCTCCTTCAAAATGGGTCTAGTCGCAGAAGGACGATGAAAACCTTAAGAGGCCTGTTACCTGATTTCAGCATTTCAAGCTGGCAAGAAAAATGAATGCACTGCGCGCTTACGATTTTAGATAGTCTGCCAAGATTTCCAACGCTACGTGCACCGGACAGACGCGAAATGTATTAGACTCTTGGACACGCGCCCCAACATAGTTTAGACGATGTACAACAAGGAATGGTCTTGCGCAGGACCATAGTAGAGTCTAGTCATAGCCAAGGAATCACAGTCAAAGCTCAGGCTTCTGAAACCCCCCCTCTCCTCCAATGTTTGTACCATGCATGCATAGCATGAAATAACATTTGTCTGCCACACTGTCACATTAGATCAAGGAGCCCCCCCCCCCGCCCCCCGGAAAGCTTTTGCATACGACCTTGGCCGTGCATACGTCAAAGTAGTACATCACACTGCTGCGACAATTACGCGAGGCGATGTGTGTAATTTATACAACCTGTTGCTTGAATAGAAGCTCAGTGTGAAGCAGCGCACGGGGACATGTCACAAAAGGAACGAGATAGAAATAACCATTGCACTCAAAACTGTATAGCTCATTTTGCCGACAATAAGGTTAATATAGAACATAATAGCGTATCACGTGTAGCAGTGGCATTCAAGTTAAATATTTTTCAGTGATCCTTGAAAAAGGACATTTTGCAATTGCTTAAAACAACTGATGCTTGACTAATCTAAAACAAAAAAAAATGATTACATCAACCAAGAATGACGTGTTAATGCATCTGCGTCGTTTCAACTTGCATCTCCGTGTTGCTCCGGTACCTAAAAGCAAAGGAAGGAGCGTGCGAATTTTACGCCGGAAGAACTGCAAAGGTTTCAACCTCACTGCCTCGCATCATGCGTTCACTGCTTGTGATGAAGCAATCGAAATATTGTATTGGTACAGAGGTCTCCATTGGCCAAGTAACAACTTCTAGTGTCTGAAATTCCTTATGCGACCTGCGAAGCATTGTTTGAGAAATGAATGACAAACAAAACAAGAACCACGTGGATATCTGACATTTTATGTTCCTAGATGTATAGTTTTCCCTGATGACACTTCGCGGTTTTGCGTTCCTTCTCCTTAAACTTCCGGCTGCACCGAAGCACCTTCTGTCGCCTATACGCATGCGAGCAGACGTCGTATAGATGCGGAGCCGACGACGCGACGCTGATCAGCGCATTAGTTGAGGTCAGTTGGCCTTCCTATTTGCCTAGAAGGGCCTTGTAGCCTTGACAGTGCTGTAAGGAACTTCCGAGATGTATTATAGGTGGCCGCCCATGGAGTTGCGAAAGCCGAAGTTCGCCCGGTAACAAAAATAACGGCCGCTAACTGTACTCAAAAGCAAAATTTCTGGTTAATTAGTGGTCATAACGAAACCGATTTTGAAAACAGCCATTTATCAGCCCTTATAGAAATTTACGCACAAACATCAAGAATATACAATATTATGTGCTATAAAAACACTGTAGAAGCCCTTCCTAACCTCTAACTTATGCTCAAATATCAAAGTGGCACGATAGGAACGCAAGGAATTCGGTCTTTAGCAATCATTACCTACAAAAGTGGAACAAATCACCTTGGCAACGATTATATTCACTCGCGTTCAGCGCAGCGGAGTAGTGACCACGTTGCTCGGCTGCTGGACCGAAGGTCACGGGTTCGATCCCGGCTGGCTGCGCCGGTCGCATTTCGATAGAGCCGAAATGGTAGAGGCCCGTGTACTGTGCGATTTCCGTGCACCTTGAAGAACGCCACATGGTCGAAATTTCCGGAGCCCTTCACTACGGCCTCTCTCATACTCATATTGTAATTTTTCGACATGAAAACCAGATAATATTGTTTGCACTTATCGCAATTCAATGATTGGTATGTGGGGTTTAACGTCCCAAAATCATCGTATGATAGAAGCCAAAGTGGAGGGCTGCGGAAAATTTAATCTCCTGAGGTTCTTTAACGAGCATCCAAATGTGAGCGCACGGGCCTATATTTCCCCTTTATCAAAAATGCAGCCGGGATTCGCTACCGCGACCTGCAGATCAGCAGCCGAGTACTTTAGCCACTAGTCCGCCGCGGCGGGGCTCATCGCAACTTAAGCGGCATCGTTAAGCATGCAGCACACACAGAGCATTAATTTTTTTCGTATATAAGACAAGGATCATAAGTGACACTGTTGCCTTTTTCGAAGAAGGACTTTCGACCCAAAATCAGAAATTAATGTTTTATGGCCCACAGGAAGCACCCTGTCAAGCCACCAATTTATTGCATTGCATAAAACACGTATGTTTCGCTAAATCTTCTGCTTTCCTCAGTAGATATGTTCAAATCGCAATGCTTTTTTTTCATGCAAATGTCTTACGGGGAGCACTCGCGGACTGAAAACGAGCAATTAGGGCTAAGTAGCTCACAAACTATTGTTTTCACCGTCATGAGTTGTGTTTTATCGACGCAATCTTGATTCCAACGTCTGGATCAATATTTTTGGAGACCAGACTCATCCCCACAGGACGTGGTCATGTTGTCGAGTTATCGGTACTAGTCGTTAAGCAAAATAAAAGTGCGGTCTCATTTGAAGCTGCAAATACGTCACGTCTTGTTCACTATAAAAATAATTTTCTTGAACCTTTAATTTTGTCACATTACTGGGTATTGTTTTAATTTGACCGAATATGCACTAATGAAAACTGACAAGCCCACAAATGGGAGTACACACGCACTTAAGGTTTTCTTTTTATTTGATTGATTCATTGTTTGATTAGTTTTCTTGCAGAGTATTGGTCACTGGCCGGTAATAGGTGCCTTAGTTTTTCGCTGGTGCGAGAAGCATGCAAATTTTCCCGCACTGGCTGCTCCTCTAAGCGCGCTGAATCACAATACAGCCAGAATGAGGATCGAGAGGAAAAAAAGTGAATTTCTGAGAACCGTTGGGCGTACTGCGGTCAGAAAGTTCCCAGATTCGTTTAGCATGTCTTTAAGAAAGTTTGAAGAGAACGTCAGACGCCTGCATTTTGCCTCCGTTTTTTTCAACAGGCTGGTAAATCTGCCATTGAGACGTGCGTCAACAAAACCCCCTGCTTTGCCGTTTTCATAGCTACCGCAACAGCTTCGTGCCATTTGTGAAGAAGATGGCCAAGCCACCATCGCGACGACAATCAGCCGTCACCGAGTGTCCTGCCACTCGTATAGCTTCGTGGCGTGAAAGACAAAGATAGAGATTCAGTTTGCAGGCAGGGATGTTAACAAAAACATTTGTCGATTTGCTACCTGGCCCTGGGGAAGAAAAAAAAAAGCAAGTTGTCATGGTTCAGGCTGGCTGAATAGGAAACGAAGCATAAAGAACTTGTTGAAGCCTTTCAAGTTTTTGAAAGACGTTATTGAGTTCTTTTTTTTACGATAGAGTTCATGTAAATTCACGATATTGAACTGTCGTCGACTTCACTGGTGTGGCAATTCACCCCAGGAGTTTCCAATGGTGCGCCTATAAAGCGTTGATGAATTGACGGGCGTAGTGAATGGGGAGGTTGGTATGCCTCAAGAAAGAAAAAATCACTTGAAACTGTGTGGATGTCATGAAAATAAAAAGTGAAAAATGTTTCACTGCCACGCAAACTCTGAGCAACAGTAAAGCTGGTCGATCCGAGAGACGTAATGAGTGAAAAAAATAGCCAAGTTCAGGCTTAACAAAACATACCAAAATCTAACAGCACTCAAGTATAGACCTGGCAAAACTCAGCGAAATTTAACAGTAGCCAAGCTTAGATTTAGAAGATTTAGTGAAGCATAAGGCAGCAGCCATGTTTAGATCTAGCCGAACAAAGCAAAATCTTGAAGCAGCCGTAGTAAGGTCCTCATATCGACCACTTGAACCATTGCTCTTGCTTTGCCTGGCACTGCAAAATTCTTTTTCTTCCATTCTTTGCTAATATCTTTGAATTTGTTCATACGATCTTATCAAGAAACCCAGTATAGAAATAATTTAGCAACAAAAGTGTGCAATAGATGAATGAAAGGCCGAATTCGCTCGTATTTAAACGTTAAGAAGAGTGAGATCACTAAAAAAGGACATTTCGCAATTTCTTAAAACAACTGATGCTTGACTAATCTAAAACAAAAAAATGATTACATCAACCAAGAATGACGTGTTAATGCATCTGCGTCGTTTCAACTTGCATCTCCGTGTTGCTCCGGTACCTAAAAGCAAAGGAAGAAGCGTGCGAATTTTACGCAGGGCGAACTGCAAAGGTTTCAACCTCACTGCCTCACATCATGCATTCACTGCTTGTGATGAAGCAATCGAAAGATTGTATTGGTACAAAGGTCTCCATTGGCCAAGTAACCACTTCTAGTGTCTGAAATTCCTCATGCGACCTGCAAAGCATTGTTTGAGAAATGAATGACAAACAGAACAAGGACCACGTGGACATCTGATTTTAATGTTCCTACATGTATAGTACTCCCTGATGACACTTCCCGGTTTCGCGTTCCTACTTTGTAAACTTCCGGCTGCACCGAAGCCCCTCCTGTTGCCTATACGCATGCGAGCAGATGTCGTATGGATGTGGAGTCGACGACGCGACACTGATCAGTGCATTAGTGGAAGCTAATTGGCCCTCCTATTTGCTTAAAATGGCCTTGTAGCCTTGACAGTGCTCTAAGGAACTTCCGAGATGTATTATAGGTCGCCGCCCATGGAGTTCCGAAAGCCGAAGTTTGCCTGGTAACAAAAATAACGGCCGCTAACTGTACTCAAAAGCAAAATTTCTGGTTAATTAGTGGTCATAACGAAACCGATTTTGAAAACAGCCATTTATCAGCCCTTATAGAAATTTACGCACAAACATCAAGAATATACAATATTATGTGCTATAAAAACACTGTAGAAGCCCTTCCTAACCTCTAACTTATGCTCAAATATCAAAGTGGCACGATAGGAACGCAAGGAATTCGGTCTTTAGCAATCATTACCTACAAAAGTGGAACAAATCACCTTGGCAACGATTATATTCACTCGCGTTCAGCGCAGCGGAGTAGTGACCACGTTGCTCGGCTGCTGGACCGAAGGTCACGGGTTCGATCCCGGCTGGCTGCGCCGGTCGCATTTCGATAGAGCCGAAATGGTAGAGGCCCGTGTACTGTGCGATTTCCGTGCACCTTGAAGAACGCCACATGGTCGAAATTTCCGGAGCCCTTCACTACGGCCTCTCTCATACTCATATTGTAATTTTTCGACATGAAAAGCCAGATAATATTGTTTGCACTTATCGCATTTATTGATTGATATGTGGGGTTTAACGTCCCAGAATCATTGTATGATAGAAGCCGAAGTGGAGGGCTGCGGAAATTTTGATCTCCTGAGGTTCTTTAACGAGCACTCGAATATGAGCACACGGGCCTACATTTCCCCTATATCAAAAATGCAGCCGGGATTCGCTCCAGCGTTGTGCGGATCAGCAGCCGAGTACTTTAGCCACTAGACCGCCGTGGCGGGGCTCATCGCAATTCAAGCGGTCTCGTTAGCGCATGCAGCGCACAGAGAGCATTTATTTTTTTCGTATATAAGACAAGGATCATAAGTGACACTGTTGCCTTTTTCGCAGAAGGACTTTCCACCCAAAATTAGAAATTAATGTTTTATGGCCCACAGGAAGCACACTGGTTGATTGATTGATTTGTGGGGTTTTATGTCCCCAAACCACTCTTTGATTATGAGAGACGCCGTAGTGGAGGGCTCCGGAAATTTTGACTACCTGGGGTTCTTTAACGTGCACCCAAATCTGAGTACACGGGCCTACAACATTTCCGCCTTCATCGGAAATGCAACCGCCACAGCCGGGATTTGATCCCACGACCTGCGGGTCAGCAGCCGAGTACCTTAGCCACTAGACCACAGGAAGCACACTGTCAAGCACCAATTTATTGCATTGCATAAAACACGTATGTTTCACTAAATCTTCTGCTTTGCTCAGTAGATATGTTCAAATCGCAATGCTTTTTTTCATGCAAATGTCTTACGGGGAGCACTCGCGGACTTAAAACGAGCAATTAGGGCTAAGTAGCTCACATACTATTGTTTTTCACCGTCACGAGTTGTGTTTTACCGACGCAATTTTGATTCCAACGTCTGGATCATTATTTTTGGAGACCAGACTCATCCCCGCAGGACGTGGTCGTGTTGTCGAGTTATTGGTACTAGTCGTTAAGCAAAATAATATTGGGGTCTAATTTGAAGCTGCAAATACGTCACGTCTTGTTCACTATAAAAATAATTTTTCTTGAACCTTTAATTTTGTCACATTACTGGGTATTGTTTTAATTTGACCGAATATACACTAATGAAAACCGACAAGCCCACAAATGGGAGTACACACGCACTTAAGGTTTTCTTTTTATTTGATTGATTCATTGTTTGATTAGTTTTCTTGCAGAGTATTGGTCACTGGCCGGTAATAGGTGCCTTAGTTTTTCGCTGGTGCAAGAAGCATGCAAATTTTCCCGCACTGGCTGCTCCTCTAAAGCGCGCTGAATCACAATACAGCCAGAATGAGGATCGAGAGGAAAAAAAGTGAATTTCTGAGAACCGTTGGGCGTACTGCGGTCAGAAAGTTCCCAGATTCGTTTAGCATGTCTTTAAGAAAGTTTGAAGAGAACGTCAGACGCCTGCATTTTGCCTCCGTTTTTTTCAACAGGCTGGTAAATCTGCCATTGAGACGTGCGTCAACAAAACCCCCTGCTTCGCCGTTTTCATAGCTACCGCAACAGCTTCGTGCCATTTGTGAAGAAGATGGCCAAGCTACCATCGCGACGACAATCAGCCGTCACCGAGTGTCCTGCCACTCGTATAGCTTCGTGGCGTGAAAGACAAAGATAGAGGTTCAGTTGCAGGCAGGGATGTTAACAAAAACATTTGTCGATTTGCTACCTGGCCCTGGGGAAGAAAAAAAAAGCAAGTTGTCATGGTTCAAGCTGGCTGAATAGGAAACGAAGCATAAAGAACTCGTTGAAGCCTTTCAAGTTTTTCAGAGACTTTATTGAGTTTTTTTACGATACTGTTCATGTAAATTCACGATATTGAACTGTCGTCGACTTCACTGGTGTGGCAATTCACCCCAGGAGTTTCCAATGGTGCGCCTATAAAGCGTTGATGAAGTGACGGGCGTAGTGAATGGGGAGGTTGGTATGCCTCAAGAAAGAATAAATCACTTGAAACTGTGTGGATGTCATGAAAATAAAAAGTGAAAAATGTTTCACTGCCACGCAAACTCTGAGCAACAGCAAAGCTGGTCGATCCGAGAGACGTAATGAGTGAAAAAAATAGCCAAGTTCAGGCTTAACAAAACATACCAAAGTCTAACAGCACTCAAGTATAGACCTGGCAAAACTCAGCGAAATCTAACAGTAGCCAAGCTTAGATTTAGAAGATTTAGTGAAGCATAAGGCAGCAGCCA